>ONZH01019067.1:0-38229 GCA_900303285.1 Rhinella marina
ATATAGTGATATGGAGCATGCTGTATACCTGGGTATCTCCTGTATATAATTATATATGTACAGCTGGTATAGTTATACATCTTCTTGTATATAGTGATATGGAGCATGCTGGTATAACTGGGTATCTCCTGTATATAATTATATATATGTACAGCTGGTATAAGTTATACATCTTCTGTGTATATAGTGATATGGAGCATGCTGGTATAACCTGGGTATCTCCTGTATATAATTATATATGTACAGCTGGTATAAGTTATACATCTTCTGTATATAGTGATATGGAGCATGCTGGTATAACCTGGGTATCTCCTGTTATAAATTATATGTACAGCTGGTATAAGTTATACATCTTCTTGTATATAGTGATATGGAGCATGCTGGGTATAACCTGGGTATCTCCTGTATATAATTATTATGTAAGCTGGTATAAGTTATACATCTTCTGTATATAGTGATATGGAGCATGCTGGTATAACCTGGGTATCTCCTGTATTAATATATATGTACACTGGTATAAGTATACATCTTCTTGTATACAGTGTATGGAGCATTGGTATAAACCTGGGTATTCCTGTATATAATTATATATGTACAGCTGGTATAAGTTATACATCTTCTGTATATAGTGATATGGAGCATGCTGGTATAACCTGGGTATCTCCTGTATATAATGATATATGTACAGCTGGTATAAGTTATACATCTTCTTGTATACAGTGATATGGAGCATGCTGGTATAACCTGGGTATCCCCTGTATATAATTATATTATGTACAGCTGGTATAAGTTATATCTTCTTGTATACAGTGATATGGAGCATGCTGGTATAACCTAGGGTATCTCCTGTATATAATTATATATGTACAGCTGGTATAAGTTATACATCTTCTGTATATAGTGATATGGAGCATGCTGGTATAACCTGGGTATCTCCTGTATATAATTATATATGTACAGCTGGTATAAGTTATACATCTTCTTGTATACAGTGATATGGAGCATGCTGGTATAACCTGGGTATCTCCTGTATATAATTATATATGTACAGCTGGTATAAGTTATACATCTTCTGTATATAGTGATATGGACCATGCTGGTATAACCTGGGTATCTCCTGTATATAATTACAAGAGCAGTTGTCCATTGTTGTCCTTTTCCCAATGCTGTTATCTACTTCATACTATTATGAGTCACTTTCCATTGTTTCTCGTGGTGTGCTGCATGTGACGATGAAACACTCCAGTTGTGTCGCTCTTACACCGCCGGCCGCTCCGTTATTATTATTGGAGTCTATGGGTGTTTTCTGTTTTTCTTTGTCTTTGTTATGTCCGTGCAGCTAATAAGCGGCAGATCTTTGTCACAGAACATGAAAACACGATAAAGGAAATGTATCCCAGGCTGTTTGCTTTTTATCTGGTGCACAAAAATTGTAGATTTGTGACATTCTGCACAAAAAAAGTGTTACTTTTTTGTTATTTAAAGGTGTACGGACTTTTCCTGCGCACAGACTGCCAGTAACTGGAGCAGTGTCAGTGGAATGATTTCCTCTGTATGGGAATGAAGGAGGAGGAAGAGGCAAAATCTTCAGAATAGATGGGAAACATATGAGATGCAGAAGAGAAGGGGGCAAAACCTTTTTCTAAATAGGCAAAGTCTAGATCCATTCATCTACCTGAGCTACCTATGGGATAGAGACAAGGAGAAAATCCCTGAGGGTCCCGAGCCTTCAGAGTGAGTCCTCATGTACACTGCCATAGTCTGTGGACCTCAATTAGCGGTCCACAATGCGCAGCCACCCTCCATGTGGCTTCTGTCTGTGGATGCGGAACCATTTCCGTGAATGGGTCCACGTTCCATTTGCACCGCAAAAAATAGGTCATGCACTATTGTTTTGCGGTGGAGACAGAAAGCCCACAGAAGCGCTCAGTAGTGCGTCCATAGGCTTCTGTTCTTTGCCTCCGCTCTGCACTGCACGCATAGGTCCGCATATGTAATATGGAACACACACATCCAGTGCCCGTATGTTACGGTATGCTATGCTCGCGTGCATGAGGCCTAATATCCATAAAAAGCTCCTTCATCTTCGGCTAAGACCAAGTGTTGCATCAGTGGTCAGAAGGCCATTGTGTGGAACGGATCTTCACATGGTGTTAATTTTAAGTGCCGTAAGGCGCCCCCTATAGGTGACCACCAGCTACTTAATTGAACTTACAATGTCCATGTACTTTAGTCTTGCACCTTAAGAATACATGCATGCTCAGACAAGCACATATACATCATACCTCCCAACCGTCCCGGATCCAGTGGGACAGTCCCGGATTGCAGTGGCTGTCCCGCTGTCCCGGTATGGGAGAGATATGTCCCGGTTTCTGGCAGCTGTTTCTGCGTCCATAGGATGCAGAGACAGTTGCCTGTTATATGAAGAAGCAGACAGCCAGCATGGGCTGGCTGCTTCTTCCATCCTCCCTCGGGTCCCCCCTGCCACTCTCCATACCTCTGGTCTGGGTGGGGGGGGCGGGGCCGGCCAACAGTCAGCCTTGGCTCCGCCCCCTCCAGACTAGACCAGCCAAAGTCCTGCTGCTGCTAGTTAGAAGGTAAGTATATGATGTTTTTTTTTTTTTTACATTCTATGAGGGGCACAATGTGGGCATATTACTGGGAGCACAACATATTACTGGGGGGGGGACAATGTGGGCATATTACTGGGGGCACAACATATTACAGGGGGGCACAATGTGGGCATATTACTGGGGGCACAACTTATTACAGGGGGGAACAATGTGGGCATATTACTGGGGGCACAACATATTACAGGGGGGCACAATGTGGGCATATTACTGGGGGCACAACTGGTCATATTACTGGGGGCACAACATATTACTGGGGGGGGACAATGTGGGCATATTACTTGGGGGCACAACATATTACAGGGGGGCACAATGTGGGCATATTACTGGGGGCACAACTTATTACAGGGGGGAACAATGTGGGCACAACATATTACAGGGGGGCACAATGTGGGCATATTACTGGGGGGCACAACTGGTCATATTACTGGGGGCACAACATATTACAGGGGGGTTACAATGTGGGCATATTACTGGGGGGCACAATGTGGGCATATTACTGTAGGGCACAACTGGTCATATTACTGGGGGCACATAACAGGGCATATTACTGGGGGTAAGCTGGTCATATTACTGGGGGCACATAACTGGGAAATAATTACTATGTGGAGCATTAAGGGGACTGGGTGGGATTACGTGTATAGTTATATTTTGGGCGGAGTTAGGGGCGTGGCATAGTGCTGAAAAAATTAGCGCACCGCACAATGTGTCCCTGATCCTTGCAGGGCCACGTTGCTCAGAAGGTCACAAACCCTTAAGTAGAGGCCACAACATAAAAATTTGACCATGAGAAGAACAAAGTAGGAACATTTCCATGTGTTGATGCTCGGTCTGGAGGCTTTTTCTTCTGTATTGTGCTGCTGAGTAAATTGAGACTTACCAAATAAATGCTTATAAAAATAATAATTGGTTAAAGTACGAGCTTTGAAAGATTTCTTGCGGGAACCTTTGATTTTTCATGATGTTTTTGTTCCTGAGTGCTTTGCTGTGACAAAAGAGCGCCGCCGTAATCCTGTTTCCAAGAGCAGCCGAGATTTGGAAGATGGTAAACCTGCGCCGGGTATTGTGTGCCCCATTGTAGACACAAAACTGATTGAACTGGAGGAAGAGGCTCCATCCCGTCCCCAAACTCCTCATGGATATATTGCTTTCTCGAGTGTCTTTGAATAGAACTTACAGGAAGATGAAAGGCCTCGTGTTCCTTCTTCGTAAAGTCAGGAGGTTGAAAGTGGAATTATAAGACTGCAAAAGGAGCGAGGTTGACATCATGTCAGCTCTGGTCTGAAAGTCATGATCAAAAGACATCAGGCTGCCTCACCATTATCTCCTGTCCGTTATTATTGCCTTTTTTTTGTTACTACTAAGACGTAGGTCAATTGGCGCCATGCCACTCAGGAGACCAGGGGAAAAAAGGACCCCAAGATCTCATAGCCTTGGCAGATAGAGGCTTTCGGAAACTACATTATTTAATAGTGATACATTTGCCTACTTGAATTTCTTTCCCATTAATACATGGTAAACCTGCATTTAGAAGTCAAAAGATCAATGGAGTCAAAGTACCCAGGTTCTTGTACTTTGTTTCATCAGAAGCTGCTCACCTTGTTCCTAAAAGCCATACTTGGAGATAAAGAAAGGGTCAATAAGCCAAAATATAGCACCTGATGGTAACAACTGTGCAGCATTCTGTATTTATATTGTATGTATAAGAACATCTGGCACTAGGGTCCTGAACCTATGACAGGATAAAGCTCCCGGATATAAGCAGGGAAAGTAAAGTTTGCTCCTATGTACAAGAATATAACTACTATAATACTGTCTCCTATGTACAAGAATATAACTACTATAATACTGCTCCTATGTACAAGAATATAACTACTATAATTCTTCTCCTATGTACAAATATATAACTCTTATAATACTGCTCCTATGTGCAAGAATATAACTACTATAATACTGCCTTCTACATACAAGAATATAACTACTATAATACTGTCTCCTATGTACAAGAATATAACTACTATAATACTGTCTCCTATGTACAAGAATATAACTACTATAATACTGCTCCTATGTACAAGAATATAACTACTATAATACTTGCTCTATGTACAAGAATATAACTACTATAATACTGCTCCAATGTACAAGAATATAACTACTATAATACTGCTCCTATGTACAAGAATATAACTACTATAATACTGTCTATGTACAAGAATATAACTACTATAATACTGCTCCTATGTACAGAATATAACTACTATATACTGCTCCTATGTACAAGAATATAACTACTATAATACTGCTCCTATGTACAAGAATATAACTACTATAACTACTATAATACTGCTCCTATGTACAAGAATATAACTACTATAATACTGCTCCTATGTACAAGAATATAACTACTATAATACTGCCTTCTACGTACAAGAATATAACTACTATAAATACTTCTCCTATGTACAAGAATATAACTACTATATACTGCTCTACTACAAGAATATAACTACTATAACTACCTATAACTACTTTACTCCTATGTACAGAATAATAACTACTATAATACTAACTCCTATGTACAAGAATATAACTACTATAATACTGCTCCTATGTACAAGAATATAACTACTATAATAACTACTGCCTATCTATATACAAGAATATAACTACTATAATACTGCTCCTATGTACAAGAATATAACTACTATAATACTGCTTCTACGTACAAGAAATAATATAACTACTATGTAATACTTCTCCTATGTAAAGAATATAACTACTATAATACTGCTCCTATGTACAAGAATATAACTACTATAATACTGCTCCTATGTACAAGAAATAAACTACTAAATAATACTGCTCCTATGTACAGAATATAACTACTATAATACTCTCCTATGTACAAGAATATAACTAACTATAATACTGCTCCTATGTACAAGAATATAACTACTATAATACTGCTCTATATGTACAAGAATATAACTACTATAATACTGCCTCCTATGTACAAGAATATAACTACTATAATATGCTCTACTGCTCCTATGTACAAGAATATAACTACTATAATACTGCCCTATCAAGAATAGCTACTATTTGTAAAAGAATATAACTACTATAATACTGCCCCTATGTACAGAATATAACTACTATAATATTGCTCCTATGTACAAGAATATAACTACTATAATACTGCTCCTATGTACAAGAATATAAATGCTATACAAGCTTATAATACTGCTCCTATGTACAAGAATATAACTACTATATACTCGCCTATGTACAAGAATATAACTACTATAATATGCCCTATGTACAAGATAATAACTACTATAATACTGCTCCTATGTACAAGAATATAACTACTATAATACTGCTCCTATGTACAAGAATATAACTACTAATAATACTGCTCCTATGTACAAGAATTATAACTACTATAATACTGCTCCTATATACAAGAATAAACTAATAATACTACCTATGTACAAAATATAACTACTATAATACTGCTCCTATGTACAAGAATATAACTACTATAATACTGCTCCTATGTAAGATATAACTACTATAATACTGCTCCTATGTACAAGAATATAACTACTATAAATACTGCTCCTATGTACAAGAATATAACTACTATAATACTGCTCCTATGTACAAGAATATAACTACTATAATACTGCTCCTATGTACAAGAATATAACTACTTATAATACTGCTCCTATGTACAAGAATATAACTACTATAATACTGCTCCTATGTACAAAATATAACTACTATAATACTGCTCCTATGTACAAGAATATAACTACTATAATACTGTCTCCTATGTACAAGAATATAACTACTATAATACTGCTCCTATGTACAAGAATATAACTACTATAATACTGCTCCTATGTACAAGAATATAACTACTATAATACTGCTCCTATGTACAAGAATATAACTACTATAATACTGCCTCCTATGTACAAGAATATAACTACTATAATACTGCTCCTATGTACAAGAATATAACTACTATAATACTGCTCCTATGTACAAATATATACTCATAATACTGCTCCTATGTCACAGAATATAACTACTATAATACTGCTCCTATGTACAAGAATATAACTACTATAATACGCTCCTATGTACAAGAATATAACTACTATAATACTGCTCCTATGTACAAGAATATAACTACTATAATACTGCTCCTATGTACAAGAATATAACTACTATAATACTGCTCCTATGTACAAGAATATAACTACTATAATACTGCTCCTATGTACAAGAATATAACTACTATAATACTGCTCCTATGTACAAAATATACTAATACTGCTCCTATGTACAAGAATAGAACTACTATAATACTGCTCCTATGTACAAGAATAGAACTACTATAATACTGTCCTATGTACAAGAATATAACTACTATAATACTGCCTCCTATGTCAAGAATTAACTACTATATATACTGCCTCCTATGTACAAGAATATAACTACTATAATACTGCTCCATGTACAAGAATATGAACTACTATAATACGCCCTATGTACAAGAATAAACTATATAACTGCTCCTATGTACAAGAATATAACTACTATAATACTGCTCCTATGTACAAGAATAGAACTACTATAATACTGCTCCTATGTACAAGAATAGAACTACTATAATACTGCTCCTATGTACAGAATAGAACTACTATAATACTGTTCCTATGTACAAGAATATAAACTACTAAAACTGCTCCCTATGTACAAGAATAGAACTACTATAATACTTTCCTATGTACAAGAATATAACTACTATAATACTGCCTCCTATGTACAAGAATATAACTACTATAATACTGTCCTATGTACAAGAATATAACTACTATAATTCTGCTCCTATGTACAAGAATATAACTACTATAATACTGCTCCTATGTACAAGAATATAACTACTATAATACTGCTCCTATGTACAAGAATATAACTACTATAATACTGCTCCTATGTACAAGAATATAACTACTATAATACTGCTCCTATGTACAAGAATATAACTTATAATAATGTACTTGCTCCTATCTATGTACAAGAATATATACTATTAACTGCTCCTATGTACAAGAATAGAAACTACTATCTATGTACAAGACTATAACTATTAATAATACTGCCTCCTATGTACACAAGAATATTACTATAATACTGCCTCCTATGTACAAGAATAGAACTACTATAACTTGTGTCAGGTATATGGCGGTGACCTGTTTCAGGATAATCTTTTTGGGTGGATTGTTTCAGGCTCTTATGAGACTCGTTCTGTTCTGTCAATGTCTCCGTAGCCCTGGGCTGTTGTCACAGTGGCGCTGAGCAGGGTTTGCCCTTATTTTTCGATGGCCTCTGATGAGGACTATGTTGGAATGCAGGAAGCGCGGTCCTTACATAAACGTCCCACATCATTGAATAGTCACTTTCTGATCTTCAATTTCCAAGAGAATTATTTATGGGATGGGTATGAAATATTCATGGCGGTGTCCCGAGCCTGTGATTCCCACTAAAGAGAAGCGGCGCCGATTCTGCGGGTCTCAGTATAAATATTTAGGTCATCAAGCAGCGAGGAATCTGCGTTTTGTGAGACCCTGTTTACATATTTTCCCATGTAGTTCATGTTTTGTAATGAACGGGGTCCGGAGCTCGGGGAGAACGTACACATATTACGTCTGACCGCGGGGCGAGCCGCCATATGCACGGTCGTGGGGTATTGGAGTATGTTCACACAGGGCGGATCCAGCTGCTGACTCTGCATCCCACAGCCCTTCACAAAACCTCTTTTCCTATATTGTTGATGTTATATTCACTGACAGCAAGCGGAGATCTTGAAAGTGATTTGAAACACAGTTTTCAGTTATCAACCTTAATAGACAAAGAGGACTCGATCGCGGCTTCATATGGACCGGACCGCGAGGCGCCGTACTTCTCATGGAGGGAGCCCGCGCCACTGCTATGGGGCCTGTAATGGTCACAGCATAAATCCACAGCATTTTCTGCCAGCCACCACTAGGGGGAGCTCACTGCAAAGAGATTTAGTACAGCTTCCATTGAGTTCAATGGTAACTGTATATATTCCTATGTACCAGGACCCCATAATTATAAATTATCCACTTACCTCTATATTAAAACAATTGGTATTTGATCTGAGACGTGATAGAAGCAGATGTTGCGACATCTGAACCTCGCTGTAGATAAAAGCTCCTCGCCGCCTCCTCGGGACGTCTCTGGTTCCGCCGAGCAATTTGCAGCCTGATTTCAATGTTAATATTAGCCGGGACTCGTGGTTGATGTCTGGCGGCTTCTCCTGCACAATGTAACGGATAATTGGCCGCTGTTTAATGCAGGCAGACGTTACACGAGCGACATCCTGAGATCTGAGGATCCTGGTGAATAATGCATGGCTGACATGAAGTCTTCCTTGTAGGTAAAAAGCAAGACACATCCGGAAAGATGTCGCTGTCACCGCGCGGGTCAGTCCGCAAAACAGGCAGCCGGCCGAGTAATGAGGGGCGCTGGCCTCGTCTGACACCGCGCCGGGAAAATCACACAGCCGATCAGGAGGGCGGTCAGAGACTGACAAGATATGGGGGAATAAGGTCTGCAGCAGCGCAGAGGATTTAAGGAGAGGATGTGCTGATGGTAAGGGAGGTCACAGAAAAGGTGCTGCTTTCTGGAAGGAGCAGAGGCTTCCTACTACACAGAGGGAGCAGCTCCCCAGCAGCACAGAGTATTTCAGGAGAACCACGAGATGATTAGAGATGAATGAAGTTCATGAAGAGACTCAATTTGTGACAAATGACTTTTATCATGAAGTGCATTCCTTTGTATGTAGCGGGTGCAATGATAGGGAACGGCGATCGCGCCAACCCCTGTCATTGAACGGCGTAGATGCCGTGTTCAGCGCATTGTAGAAGGAGCAGGAGTATTTACAGCCATGCAGAGGATTTAAGGATGCGAGAAGGAGCAGTGACCTGTGAGACCTTTGGAAATTAGAGGATACACACGACCAGTATCTGTATTTTGCAGAGTGGAGCTAGGTGCTGGAAAATGTCACCATCTGCAGATCTGAGCGATTTGTATAACCTTATGGCTTCTACTTCTTTATGACTAGTGTAAGTCCAGAGAGGACAGGACCACGTGACATCTACAGAGAAGAGACTTGTGTCCATGACCCCACATGAAATGATAAAACCCCCCCGGAATGTTCTGTCCTTCCATCACGTATCTCGTGTAACTGAGGACAAGTTTTAGACGCCCAGCGGCTCCGCTGCTCCAGTATAGAGGAAGCCGTCAGGATTCTGGGTGAATATGTGTCAGGTATCCGGCCTGGACGTCAGCTGCCCCCATCTCTCCTGTATTAATGGATCGTTACAATGTATCAGTCTAGAGTCTGGGATGTTCCCCCGACAGAAGATTGATACAAATGTAATAAACACTTAGTATTAGGCTACACGTACATGACAGCGAAATAAAACGGCCGTTAAAAACTGACACACTGTCAGTTTTCGTGGCAATTCTTTGACAATTTGCGCATCCATTTTCCGGCTGTCTGGTTGTTTTTAATGGCGATTTTACATCCGTTTTTTCATGGCCGTTAAAAACGGAAGAATTTAATTGGCTTTTCTTTAATAAAATCCCAACCACTGCAGTATACATACTGTCCCCCATAGTGGCCCCAGCAGTAATACTGTCCCCAGGCCCGCGTAATGTCCCCATAGTGGCCCCAACCCCATAGTCCCCAGCAATAAATGTCCCCCATAGTGGCCCCAGCAGTAAAAATATCCCCATAGTTACCCCAGCAATAATAATGTCCCCCATAGTGGCCCCAGCAGTAATAATGTCCCCCATAGTGGCCCCAGCAGTAATAATGATCCCCCATAGTGGCCCCAGCAGTAATAATGTCCCCCATAGTGGCCCCAGCAGTAATAATGTCCCCCATAGTGGCCCCAGCAGTAAAAATATCCCCCATAGTGGGTCCCAGCATAGTGGCCCCAGTGTGGCCCCAGCAGTAATAATGTCCCCCATAGTGGCAGTAATATTGTCCCCCATAGTGGCCCCAGTAATAATGTCTGTGTCCCCAGCAGTAGTCCCCCATAGTGCCCCAGCAGTATAATGTCCCCCATAGTGGCCCAGCAGTAATAATGTCCCATAGTGGCCCAGCAGTAATAATGTCCCCCATAGTGCCCGCAATAATAATGTCCCCCATAGTGGCCCCGGCATAGTAGCCAGCAGTAATAATGTCCCCCATAGTGGCCCAGCAGTAATATGTCCCCCAGTGGCCCCAGCAGTAATAATGTCCCCATAGTGGCCCCAGAAATAATAATGTCCCCCATAGTGGCCCCAGCATATAATGTCCCCCATAGTGGCCCAGCAGTAATAATGTCCCCATAGTGCCCCAGCAATAATAATGTCCCCCATAGTGGCCCCAGCTGTAATAATGTCCCCATAGTGGCCCAGCAATAATATATCCCCCATAGTGGCCCCAGCAGTAATAATGTCCCCCATAGTGGTCCCAGCAGTAATAATGTCCCCCATAGTGGCCCCAGCAATAATAATGTCCCCCTTAGTGGCCCCAGAAAATAATAATGTCCCCCATAGTGGCCCCAGCAGTAATAATATCCCCCATAGTGGCCCCAGCAGTAATAATGTCCCCCATAGTGGCCCCAGCAAATAATAATATCCCCCATAGTGGGCCCCAGCAGTATAATGTCCCCCATAGTGGCCCCAGCAGTAATAATGTCCCCCATAGTGGCCCCAGCAGTAATAATGTCCCCCATAGTGGCCCAGCAGTAATAATGTCCCCCATAGTGACCCCAGCAGTAATATTGTCCCCCATAGTGGCCCCAGCAGTAATAATGTCCCCCATAGTGGCCCCAGCAGTAATACTGTCCCCCATAGTGGCCCCAGCAGTAATAATGTCCCCCATAGTGGCCCCAGCAGTAATACTGTCCCCCATAGTGGCCCCAGCAGTAATAATGCCCCCCATAGTGGCCCCAGCAGTAATAATGTCCCCCATAGTGGCCCCAGCAGTAATAATGTCCCCATAGTGGCCCCGGCAATAATAATGTCCCCCATAGTGGCCCCGGCAGTAATAATGTCACCCATAGTGGCCCCAGCAGTAATAATGTCCCCCATAGTGGCCCCCAGCAGTAATAATATCCCCCCATAGTGGCCCAGCAGTAATAATGTTCCCCATAGTGGCCCCAGAAATAATAATGTCCCCATAGTGGCCCCAGCAATAATAAAGTCCCCCATAGTGGTCCCAGCAGTAATAATGTCCCCCATAGTGGCCCCCAGCAGTAATAATGTCCCCCATAGTGGCCCCTAGCAGTAATAATGTCCCCCATAGTGACCCCAGCAGTAAATATTGTCCCCCATAGTGGCCCCAGCAGTAATAATGTCCCCCATAGTGGCCCCAGCAGTAATACTGTCCCCCATAGTGGCCCCAGCAGTAATAATGTCCCCCATAGTGGCCCCAGCAATAATAATATCCCCATAGTGGCCCCAGCAGTAATAATGTCCCCCATAGTGGCCCCAGCAATAATAATATCCCCATAGTGGCCCCAACAGTAATAATGTCCCCATAGTGGCCCCAGCAGTAATAATGTCCCCATAGTGGCCCCAGCAGTAATAATGTCCCCCATAGTGGCCCCAGCAGTAATAATGTCCCCCATAGTGGCCCCAGCAGTAATAATATCCCCCATAGTGCACCCAGCAGTAATAATGTCCCCCATAGTGGCCCCCAGCAGTAATAATGTCCCCCATAGTGGCCCCAGCAGTAATAATGTCCCCCATAGTGGCCCCAGCAGTAATAATGTCCCCCATAGTGGTCCCAGCAGTAATAATGTCCCCCATAGTGGTCCCCAGCAGTAATAATGTCCCCCATAGTGGCCCCAGCAGTAATAATGTCCCCATAGTGGCCCCAGCAGTAATAATGTCCCCCATAGTGGCCCCAGCAGTAATAATGTCCCCATAGTGGCCCCAGCAATAATAATATCCCCCATAGTGGCCCCAGCAGTAATAATGTCCCCCATAGTGGACCCAGCAATAATAATATCCCCCATAGTGGCCCCAGCAGTAATAATGTCCCCCATAGTGGCCCCAGCAGTAATAATGTCCCCCATAGTGGCCCCAGCAGTAATAATGTCCCCCATAGTGGTCCCCAGAAGTAATAATGTACCCCATAGTGGCCCCAGCAGTAATAATATCCCCCATAGTGCACCCAGCAGTAATAATGTCCCCCATAGTGGCCCCAGCAGTAATAATGTCCCCCATAGTGGTCCCCAGCAGTAATAATGTCCCCCATAGTGGCCCCAGCAGTAATAATGTCCCCCATAGTGGCCCCAGCAGTAATAATGTCCCCCATAGAGGCCCAGCAGTAATAATGTCCCCCATAGTGGCCCCAGCAGTAATAATGTCCCCCATAGAGGCCCAGCAGTAATAATGTCCCCCATAGTGGCCCCAGCAGTAATAATGTCCCCCATAGTGGCCCCAGCAGTAATAATGTCCCCCATAGTGGCCCCAGCAGTAATAATGTCTCCCATAGTGGCCCAGCAGTAATAATGTCCCCATAGTGGCCCCAGCAGTAATAATGTCCCCATAGTGGCCCCAGCAGTAATACTGTCCCCCATAGTGGCCCCAGCAGTAATACTGTCCCCCATAGTGGCCCCAGCAGTAATAATGTCCCCCATAGTGGCCCCAGCAGTAATAATGTCCCCCATAGTGGCCCCAGCAGTAATAATGTCCCCCATAGTGGCCCCAGCAGTAATAATTTCCCCCATAGTGGCCCCAGCAGTAATAATGTTCCCCATAGTGGCCCCAGAAATAATAATGTCCCCCATAGTGGCCCCAGCAGTAATAATATCCCCCATAGTGGCCCCAGCAGTAATACTGTCCCCCATAGTGGCCCCAGCAGTAATACTGTCCCCCATAGTGGCCCCAGCAGTAATAATGTCTCCCATAGTGGTTCCAGCAGTAATAATGTCCCCCATAGTGGCCCAGAAATAATAATGTCCCCCCTAGTGGCCCCAGCAGTAATAATATCCCCCATAGTGGCCCCAGCAGTAATAATATTCCCCATGGTGTCTACCCGCCACTCAGGCCACCCTGAAAAGACGGACTTAAAACCCGGTCCCGCCCTAGTTAGACCACACCCCGACGGGGATTTAAAAAAATTAATGTAAAATCACCTTCTGTCAGCTGCAGGGGAGGGAGGAGGGTGACTTTCTCCCTGCAGCTCATGCTCAGACTGCTCAGTGCTGCTGTATGAGAGTGAGCTGTTCAAAAGGACATCCCTGTGTCCGTCCGGGCCCTGCGCATGACAGAGAACAATGAGTCTGAAAGCCGGACTGTCCTGCCTAAAACCGGGCCTCTGGCATCCACATCTACATCTATTCCAAGCAGCAGCGTCTGATTATATATGTGATTATACTGTATGCAAAACATGAAAATACGAATTATATTATTATAATGGAGCAATGAATGTGGCTGCGGGCGGCGTACAGAGGGAGCTTTCTAGGCCGTGTACACACTGGTCTGTGGAGAATCAAAAGAAATATAAGAGCAGAGTGCAAGCCGTGGTCAAGGACTCTCAAGAGTGGGACTTAATAATTCAGGGCTGTAATAAAAGGTCTGAGTGCAACCGTGTGGAGGAAGGAGGCACGAACTACTGAGCGGGGGCCGAGAACGGCTGCTAACATCTCACAGGCCCCTATGCCGATACCGGTGTCCAAGGAAAAACGGACTGGGAATGTGACTCTCAACATGCTGCTGAGCGGCCGATGGATCATAACACCCCTGGTGTCATATATCAGAACAGACAGGGTGACCGGGACCTAAAATTGTGTCAGAACCCAGTATAAAATCCTACAGTGGTCCTGCCTGACAATGAAGACCACAGTAACTTACAAAGTGATGTCACAGTACAGAGATAATAAACACAGCGATGTCACAGTACAGAGATAATAAACACAGTGATGTCACAGTACAGAGATAATAAACACAGTGATGTCACAGTACAGGGATAATAAACACAGTGATGTCACAGTACAGGGATAATAAACACAGTGATGTCACAGTACAGAGATAATAAACACAGTGATGTCACAGTACAGAGATAATAAACACAGTGATGTCACAGTACAGAGATAATAAACACAGTGATGTCACAGTACAGGGATAATAAACACAGTGATGTCACAGTACAGGGATAGTAAACACCACAGTGGATAGTAACAGTCACAGTACAGGGATAATAAACACAGTGATGTCACAGTACAGGGATAGTAAACACAGTAATGTCACAGTACAGAGATAATAAACACAGTGATGTCACAGTACAGAGATAATAAACACAGTGATGTCACAGTACAGGGATAATAAACACAGTGATGTCACAGTACAGAGATAATAAACACAGTGATGTCACCGTACAGAGATAATAAACACAGTGATGTCACCGTACAGAGATATTAAACACAGTGATGTCACCGTACAGAGATAATAAACACAGTGATGTCACAGTAACAGAGATAATAAACACAGTGATGTCACCGTACAGAGATAATAAACACAGTGATGTCACAGTACAGAGATAATAAACACAGTGATGTCACCGTACAGAGATAATAAACACAGTGATGTCACCGTACAGAGATAATAAACACAGTGATGTCACCGTACAGAGATAATAAACACAGTGATGTCACAGTACAGAGATAATAAACACAGTGATGTCACCGTACAGAGATAATAAACACAGTGATGTCACAGTACAGGGATAATAAACACAGTGATGTCACAGTACAGAGATAATAAACACATTGATGTCACAGTACAAAGATAATAAACACAGTGATGTCACAGTACAGGATAATAAACACATTGATGTCACAGTACAGGGATAATAAACACAGTGATGTCACAGTACAGAGATAATAAACACAGTGATGTCACAGTACAGGGATAATAAACACAGTGATGTCACAGTACAGAGATAATAAACACAGTGATGTCACAGTACAAAGATAATAAACATTGATGTCAAGTACAAAGATAATAAACACAGTGATGTCACAGTACAGAGATAATAAAACACAGTGATGTCACAGTACAGAGATAATAAACACAGTGATGTCACAGTACAGAGATAATAAACACAGTGATGTCACAGTACAGAAGATAATAAAACACATTGATGTCACAGTACAAGATAATAAACACATTGATGTCACAGTACAGGGATAATAAACACAGTGATGTCACAGTACAGGGATAATAAACACAGTGATGTCACAGTACAGAGATAATAAACACAGTGATGTCACAGTACAGAGATAATAAACACAGTGATGTCACAGTACAGAGATAATAAACACAGTGATGTCACAGTACAGAGATAATAAACACAGTGATGTCACAGTACAGGGATAATAAACACATTGATGTCACAGTACAGGGATAATAAACACAGTGATGTCACTGCACAGAGATAATAAACACAGTGATGTCACAGTACAGAGATAATACACACAGTGATGTCACAGTACAGAGATAATAAACACAGTGATGTCACAGTACAGGGATAATAAACACAGTGATGTCACAGTACAGAGATAATAAACACAGTGATTTCACAGTACAGAGATAATAAACACAGTGATGTCACAGTACAGGGATAATAAACACAGTGATGTCACAGTACAGAGATAATAAACACAGTGATTTCACAGTACAGAGATAATAAACACAGTGATGTCACAGTACAGGGATAATAAACACAGTGATGTCACAGTACAGAGATAATAAACACAGTGATGTCACAGTACAGAGATAATAAACACAGTGATGTTACAGTACAGAGATAATAAACACAGTGATGTCACAGTACAGGGATAATACAAATAGTAACTCCTCCTTCAGTGATTCATAGTCATCACTACCAGCACCTTATGTCTGGGTGGAGATGAGCCCCTATAGTTTTTGGGCCTAGGGTAGATGATCTCCTGGTAATTATGACCATATCAGGGAGAGTCTTCTTTGCTTTACACCAGGAGACAGTCACAGGCTTGGAGACAACCTTCCGTCATGCTCATTTGCTATTTGGGTGCTGGTCACCTTGGTGGACACTCGCGGTGGCATTTTTACCAGCTAGAGTTGAACACACAATAAATGGCCGCCTGACATAATATAAACTTTACAATATTTGTAATTTTTGCCCCAATGAGGTATCGGCAGAAGACAATACGATCCGGTTGGGCTGATAAGTCAGTTCCTGGAGGGGTTTCTAAGCTCTGGGACTTGGCTGTGCCCCCATTGTTCACCATTGTCTTTTATAACTCATCTGCATCTACTGATGACGTCACATCAGCCAAGAAAGCAATGGAAATGTATATGCCTAAGATGAAGAACTGTACGGCCTTTACAAGAGGAAACAATGTGTCGTCCTTGAAGAGTGAACTGGGAGACATTCACTGAAGATTGCTCGAATGCCGCATAGCAGAGTTCTATCCAGAAGAATGTGCTGCTCTCATGTTCTGATGACGTCATCGAACCCATTGTATCTTCTTCTATTCCACAAAGATCCTACACATCTTCTATAAAGCATCTTGTTCCTTAGCAACCGAGAGAGAAGAAGAAGAGAACACTTTCCACAAATCACCGCTTGGGTTCTTCACCCGCTGCCCGTTCTATCAGGAGGCCAATCAAACCTCCAGTCTCTTCAATTTATTCCTCCATTTAAAGAGGCGCTCCTTTATTGAAATGAGCTGGAGCCGAGTCCTCGCGCACTTTATATCATGTCAAGAGAGAACGCCAAGGTGCCGACGAGTTCTCGCTCTATAAAGGGCGGCATTTCACATCATCAAGTCATCAGATGATATGTTAACTAGGTCAGCTCTCCGGGAATATCCAAGATGGCTGTGAATTACATAGTGGAAGGAGCAGCACAGAGTATTTCAGGAGAGGAGTGTGCTGATCTTGTGGAGGTCACAAACTGATAGTTACATAGTGCAAGGAGCAGAGTCCCCAGCAGCACAGAGGATTTCAGGAGAGGAGTGTGCTGATCTTGTGGAGGTCACAGGGTAAGAGTTACATAGTGGAAGGAGCAGGGTCCTCCCAGCAGCACAGAGGATTTCAGGAGAGGAGTGTGCTGATCTTGTGGAGGTCACAGGGTAAGAGTTACATAGTGGAAGGAGCAGGGTCCTCCCAGCAGCACAGAGGATTTCAGGAGAGGAGTGCGCTGATCTTGTGGAGGTCACAGGCTGAGAGTTACCTAGTGGAAGGAGCAGGGTCCTCCCAGCAGCACAGAGGACTTCAGGACAGGAGTGTGCTGATCTTGTGGAGGTCACAGGCTGAGAGTTACATAGTGGAAGGAGCAGGGTCCTCCCAGCAGTACAGAGGATTTCAGGAGAGGAGTGTGCTGATCTTGTGGAAGAAAAGACAAGGAATCCTCAATATCCTGGAACCCCAAAACAGTCTCTAGATAATTCTCTAGGAGCATCCAGACTGATACAGTGTACCTGTACTGATACATTGTAACAAAGTGTCAGGACAGGAAAGAGGTTTGATGGGTTTAGCTCTAGGATTGTCTAAATCAGGGATGCCCAACCTGCGGCGCTACAGATATTATAAAACTACAACTCCCACCATGCCCTACTGCAGGCTGATAGCCATAGGGTATGCTGGGAGTTATAGTTTTGCAACAGCTGGAGAGCCGCAGGTTGGGCATCCCGGGTCTAGATTGAATACCTTGTAACAGATCCCATCTGCCAGACATTTCACATCAGTTCATCTCCCTGGGTGCAAATAAGAATGTCTTCATTTACTGACAGCAAACAGAGATGTTGAAAGCGGTAAAAAAAAAAATGAAGCTCAAAGTTGCAGAACTTTTCATTTTACAGTGATTAAGCTTCATTTACATAAACCCCTTCAGCTAGAATTGACAATGAGCAATCCCATGGATTAAATGAGACGAGAGATTGCACAGAAGGGAGGAAGCTTCGAAAAGAAGAGGTGACGCCCCCAGTGCCGACAACAAGCCCAGCTGAAGACAACGAGACCTTCGGATTGTATATTAGTCATTTTCCCTCCCCCGCTCGCCCCCATTAACACGAGAGCAGGCCGTCAGAGGCTCCCTGGAATGAGTTTACCCTTCCGTCTGTACAGAACGCTTTCTTGACTATTTGAAAGTTTGTAGAAATTAAATCTGACTCCAGAGATTAATTTAGAACAACTTTTCCAGAGCTTTGACTGTACTTTTTGGTTTAATTAACTCCTTTCCCTATCAAGACTTTTACTTTTTAATTAAATGGAGGAAGTGGCTGTTTTTCATGTCAGAGAATCGGATGTCAATTGCAAAAGAAATTCAGTCTGAAGGAATAAGCTGTAAAAGTAGGAGACAACAGGACAGCTGCCAATAGAACTCGGACCTCACACAGAAGAATGGAGGCGTCGTGTGCCTCGTGCCTCCGTGATATCAGCAGATCATCCCATTAAGTGTTCAAGACATCTGTCTGTGTCTGCTCTTCCACATGCAGAATACTGACTGCCATAAGTCACACAGCCGTTGATGAATTAGACTCAGAGTATTACTGTTAGTCTGCCCTCTGGTGGTTGTATTTCAGTATGACAGCTTCATATTCACAGACCAGGGATGCCCAACCTGCAGCCTGCCAGCTGTGGCAGAACTACAACTCCCAGTATATCTGGACAGCCTACAGCTATTAGGGCATACTGGGAGTTGTAGTTTTGCCACAGCTGGAGGCCCGCAGGTTGAACATCCCTGACTTAAGCCTCATTTACACGTCCGTGTCCGTGCTCAAATCCGTGAGCAGGTGGTCAGTGAGGCATCCGTGAAGGATCCGTGTCGGGTCCTTGGGTCCCTGTTTTGCTGTCCGTGTTGCATCCGTGTTTCACTGACACTGAGCAGCTGAAAAATAATTTTTCAAAGCATCTCTTCTTAATGATCCGTGAAACATGGAAGCAACATGGATGGCATCCATGGTTTTCACGGCAACATAGACTATAATGGGCGTGAGGGATCCTGGAACATGGATCAAGATAGGACATGTATCCGTGCTATAATAAAAAACGGAACCACGGACAGTTATGAAACACTGAACACACACATTCAAATGAATGGGGACGTGTGCTGTCCGTGGAGAACGCGTAGAGCACACGTCCGTGAATGTGGCTTTAGACTGATCTAATTTATCTGGGCATAAAAAAAGTCATATCTTTGTGGCGACTTTTAATGCAAAAAAAAAAAGTCGTACTTAGCCGCTCAAAACAGATGAAGAAAAGTGCGCCGGCCGTTGAGGGGAATAGAAATTAGATTGTTTTTGTGAGAAATTCAGGCGCAAAAAAGGCGCACCTGCATAAATACGGCACAAAAGTTATAAAACTTCTGAATTAGGGCCCATTAACACGACCGCGGAGCACAGTCCGGGACGGTGTATCACTGTACAGCGGCGGCTTCACAAAACGCACGGCGTCATAGCAACCAATGACGCCATGAGCTCCTGCCCTCAGAAGGAGCACAGTCCGGGTTGTCTGAATAAGGCCTAATTTTACTCCTAAAAACAGGCGAGCTTGATCAGTGTGCCCCCTTATGTCTGATCCATCATCGGCATAACACAGACCCCCACGAAGAGTGACTGGGGATTCCCTTACCCTCTAAAGGCCACTTTCAGACGAGCGAGTGTCACGCTCCGGACTCGCAGTGCAGCAGTACCCGTCCTGACCTCCCACTGCCGGGGTCACATAACATTATATTGATTTATGATGCTATGGATTTATGATGGAATGTAACACTGACATAATGCAGTCAGTGTTATCCAGTGCATCCCAGAACTGTCAGGGTCAGTATAATGCTATGTGACCCCCGCAGTGCTGGGAGGTCAGGACAGGTGCTGCTGCACTGTGAGTCCAGAGCGTGACACCTGCTCGTCTGAAAGCGGCCATGTTGGAAATTTCAAATTGCACTCAGCTGAAGATCGCTGCTCTACTGGCAGAATACAGACTGCCATAAACAGCATGCTGCGTGAGGCTGAGGGCTTTACAGAGAAGGAAATGTGCTGCTTGAATTATCTGATAATAAAGAATAGCAGCAGCAGGAAAACTGTAAGGATTCACCAGACAGAGTACAGGCTGCCACAAACAGCTGAGTGTTTTCTGCTAAGGATTTTTGAGGGAAATTGGGTTTTGTTAATAGAATGGCAATGCGGTAACGGGGGCAGCTGGAATCTGCTGGGCCATAAGCAGAATACAGGCTGCCACAAACAGCATCTCGTATTCTATACCACTCAAAGCAAGTGCAACTCCGATGTTAGGGACATATTAGGGGACTGCCATATAAGCAATTGCCTATTACGTTACTGCAGAATACAGCTGCAATTATCTTTTTTATACATAATTTCTAATTCATCTGACACAACTCCCGTCTCCTGCTGTGACATCTTCTTACAAAGGTTGTCAGGTATGATAAAGATTTTAATGAGCGATGTTTTAAAAGTGATTGATATCGCGGAGAGACTCGACTTCACTTAAAGCTGAATCCTTTATTGGTTCATTTACCGGAGTGCGGTGATACGTGTCTATCATCTCCCGTATCTCCATCCTCTAATACCGTCCAATTATCGCTATTTCAGAGACACCGCAGCACACTCCTCCTGCGTAATTGCCATATCATTAGTTAAAAAGGGGATTTTTTCACCCAAGTGACGCGTCTTTTCTCAGATGTTTCTGCCCTTCCTAATGAGCCCTTTATAAATGCGGAGCTTGGTGATGTGGAAACCATCAGTAGGAGAAGACGAAGCTTTACCTGTACTGCTCTTCAGAAGAGGACACACCTAAGGACATCCATAATACAGGGACTGTCAGGGGGTCCTCTGGAGATGGGAGACCCTATCACACACTGGACCTGTTCTCCTCTTACTAGAAGAAGATGGCGCCCCCTACTGTGTGACAGAGATGAGAACAGGGACCCTAGTGCTGGAGGAAAGGAACCACTGAGATCTCTGCAATCAGTATGCCGCTTGTGAACAGATTCTCTGCTCTGATGGAACCAAGATTGAACTTTTTGGCCTCAGTTCTAAGCGTCATGTCTGGAGAAAACCAGGCGCCGCTCATCACCTGACCAATACCGTTCCTACAGTGAATCATGGTGGTGGCAGCATCATGTCTGGAGGACAGAGAGACTGGTCAGGGTGGAGGGGGAGCTGAATGGAGCAAAGTCCAGAGATATTCATAATGAGAACCTGATCCAGAGCTCTGGACCTCAGACTGGGCCGAAGGTTCTCCTTCCAACAAGGCAATGACCCTAAGCACACGGCCAGGACCACACAGGAGCGGCTGAGGGACAACTCTCTGAATGTCCTTGAGTGGCCACAGCCAGAGCCCTGAACCCAATGGAACATCTCTGCAGAGACCTGATGTCTGTCTACCACCGGCCCCATCTAACCTGACAGAGCTGGAGAGGATCTGCAGAGGAGAACGGCCGAAAATCCCCAAATCCAGGTGTAAACCTCATGGCATCATCTCCAAGAAGACTGGAGGCTGAAATCACTGCCAGAGGGGTGAAGACTTATGTCCTGAGTAAAGGGGCTGAAGACTTATGTCCTGAGTAAAGGGGCTGAAGACTTATGTCCTGAGTAAAGGGGCTGAAGACTTATGTCCCGAGTAAAGGGGCTGAAGACTTATGTCCCGAGTAAAGGGGCTGAAGACTTATGTCCTGAGTAAAGGGGCTGAAGACTTATGTCCTGAGTAAAGGGGCTGAAGACTTATGTCCTGAGAAAAGGGGCTGAAGACTTATGTTCCGAGTAAAGGGGCTGAAGACTTATGTCCTGAGTAAAGGGGCTGAAGACTATGTCCTGAGTAAAGGGGCTGAAGACTTATGTCCAGAGTAAAGGGGCTGAAGACTTATGTCCTGAGTAAAGGGGCTGAAGACTTATGTCCTGAGTAAAGGGGCTGAAGAATTATGTCCTGAGTAAAGGGGCTGAAGACTTATGTCCCGAGTAAAGGGGCTGAAGACTTATGTCCTGAGTAAAGGGCTGAAGATTTATGTCCTGAGTAAAGGGGCTGAAGACTTATGTCCCGAGTAAAGGGGCTGAAGACTTATGTCCTGAGTAAAGGGGCTGAAGATTTATGTCCTGAGTAAAGGGGCTGAAGACTTATGTCCTGAGTAAAGGGGCTGAAGACTTATGTCCCTGAGTAAAGGGGCTGAAGACTTATGTCCTGAGTAAAGGGGCTGAAGACTTATGTCCTGAGTAAAGGGGCTGAAGACTTATGTCCCGAGTAAAGGGGCTGAAGACTTATGTCCCGAGTAAAGGGGCTGAAGACTTATGTCCCGAGTAAAGGGCTGAAGACTTATGTCCTGAGTAAAGGGACTGAAGACTTATGTCCCGAGTAAAGGGGCTGAAGACTTATGTCCTGAGTAAAGGGGCTGAAGACTTATGTCGCCTGAGTAAAGGGACTGAAGACTTATGTCCCGAGTAAAGGGGCTGAAGACTTATGTCCTGAGTAAAGGGGCTGAAGACTTATGTCCCGAGTAAAGAGGCTGAAGACTTATGTCCTGAGTAAAGGGGCTGAAGACTTATGTCCTGAGTAAAGGGGCTGAAGACTTATGTCCCGAGTAAAGGGGCTGAAGACTTATATCCCGAGTAAAGGGGCTGAAGACTTATGTCCTGAGTAAAGGGACTGAAGACTTATGTCCCGAGTAAAGGGGCTGAAGACTTATGTCCCGAGTAAAGGGGCTGAAGACTTATGTCCCGAGTAAAGGGGCTGAAGACTTATGTCCCGAGTAAAGGGGCTGAAGACTTAGGTCCTGAGTAAAGGGGCTGAAGCAGTGGCGTACCGCCCATATAGGCAGACCACGCCACTGCTATGGGGCCCGCGGCACAGGGGGGCCCGGAGCGCACGGGAGGCCCCGCCCCCTACTCTGCATCATTAAGATGCGTCCCGTCCCTGCGCTCCGGGCCTCTCCTGGCCCCCCTCACTGCCGCAACTTTTACCCTGATGAGTCCTGAGAGCGCTCCTGTGCGCTCCCAGCTGGCCCCGCCTCCTCCCTCACGCCGCGCTGCTGCTCCTGGACAGGGAAGGACCTGTGCAGCGCGGCAAGATGGGAAAGAAGACCAAGGGCCAGCCCCCTCCAGAGTGGCGTCAGGACAAGAAACTGTAAGTTTTTATGTGTTTCATGTGTGTGTATGTATGTGTGTATGTGTATGTATGTATGTGTGTGTATGTATGTATGTGTGTGGGTATATGCATACCCTGTACGTACTTTATATTGTACAGTGTGGCGCAGCGGTAAGGTGTAACCGCTACGCATTTGTTGTACAGTATATATTATAATCCATACACCATACTATACAATGTACAGTATAATCCGTACACCATGCTGTATAATATACAGTATAATTCGTACACCATACTGTATAATATACAGTATAATCCGTACACCATGCTGTATACTATACAGTATAATTCGTACACCATACTGTATAATATACAGTATAATCCGTACACCATGCTGTATAATATACAGTATAGTCCATACACCATGCTGTATAATATACAGTATAATTTGTACACCATGCTGTATAATATAAAGTATAATCCGTACACCATGCTGTATAATATACAGTATAATTTGTACACCATGCTGTATAATATACAGTATAATCCGTACACCATGCTGTATAATATACAGTATAATCCGTACACCAAGCTGTATAATATACAGTATAATCCGTACACCATGCTGTATAATATACAGTATAATCCGTACACCATGCTGTATAATATACAGTATAATCCGTACACCATGCTGTATAATATACAGTATAATCCGTACACCATGCTGTATAATATACAGTATAATCCATACACCAGGCTGTATAATATACAGTATAATCCATACACCATGCTGTATAATATACAGTATAATCCGTACACCATGCTGTATAATATACAGTATAATCCGTACTCCATGCTGTATAGTATACAGTATAATCTGTACACCATGCTGTATAATATACAGTATAATCCATACACCATGCTGTATAATATACAGTATAATCCATACACCATGCTGTATAATATACAGTATAATCCGTACACCATGCTGTATAATATACAGTATAATCCATACACCATACTGTATAATATACAGTATAATCCGTACACCATGAAGTATAGTATACAGTATAATCCGTACACCATGCTGTATAATATACAGTATAATCCGTACACCATGCTGTATAATATACAGTACAATCCGTACACCATGCTGTATAATATACAGTATAATCCGTACACCATGCTGTATAATATACAGTATAATCCATACACCATGCTGTATAATATACAGTATAATCCGTACACCATGCTGTATAATATACAGTATAATCCCTACACCATGCTGTATAATATACAGTATAATCCCACACCATGCTGTATAATATACAGTATAATCCGTACACCATGCTGTATAATATACAGTATAATCCGTACACCATGCTGTATAATATACAGTATAATCCGTACACCATGCTGTATAATATACAGTATAATCCCTATACCATGCTGTATAATAAAGTATAATCCGTACACCATGCTGTATAATATACAGTATAATCTGTACACCATGCTGTATAATATACAGTATAGTCCATACACCATGCTGTATAATATACAGTATAATCCGTACACCATGCTGTATAATATACAGTATAATCCCTACACCATGCTGTATAATATAAAGTATAATCCGTACACCATGCTGTATAATATACAGTATAATCTGTACACCATGCTGTATAATATACAGTATAATCCGTACTCCATGCTGTATAATATACAGTACAATCCGTACACCATGCTGTATAATATACAGTATAGTCCGTACACCATGCTGTATAATATACAGTATAGTCTGTACACCATGCTGTATAATATACAGTATAATCCGTACACCATGCTGTATAATATACAGTATAATCCGTACACCATGCTGTATAATATACAGTATAATCCATACACCATGCTGTATAATATACAGTATAATCCCTACACCATGCTGTATAATATACAGTATAATCCCTACACCATGCTGTATAATATACAGTATAATCCGTACACCATGCTGTATAATATACAGTATAATCCGTACACCATGCTGTATAATATACAGTATAATCCATACACCATGCCTGTATAATATACAGTATAATCCCTACACCATGCTGTATAATATACAGTATAATCCCTACACCATGCTGTATAATATACAGTATAATCCATCCTTGTGGCTGCCCCCATTCAGTATAACGTCTCCTTAATTTAAAAAAAAATAAAAAATAAATCAGTAGCTCATGTATACATTTCTTTAGTGGCAAAAGGGGGTGAGGCATGGGAGGAGCCAGGGTAGCATGTGGGATGGGCCGGGGTAGTGGGCGGGGTTAGGGGCCCCGTTCAGATTCTTGCTATGGGGCCCAATGATTTCTATGTACGCCCCTGGGCTGAAGACTTATGTCCTGAGTAAAGGGGCTGAAGACTTATGTCCCGAGTAAAGGGGCTGAAGACTTATGTCCCGAGTAAAGGGGCTGAAGACTTATGTCCCGAGTAAAGGGGCTGAAGACTTATGTCCTGAGTAAAGGGGCTGAAAACTTATGTCCTGAGTAAAGGGGCTGAAGACTTATGTCCCGAGTAAAGGGGCTGAAGACTTATGTCCCGAGTAAAGGGGCTGAAGACTTATGTCCCGAGTAAAGGGGCTGAAGACTTATGTCCCGAGTAAAGGGGCTGAAGACTTATGTCCTGAGTAAAGGGGCTGAAGACTTATGTCCTGAGTAAAGGGGTTGAAAACTTATGTCCTGAGTAAAGGGGCTGAAGACTTATGTCCCGAGTAAAGGGGCTGAAGACTTATGTCCCGAGTAAAGGGGCTGAAAGACTTAGGTCCTGAGTAAAGGGGTTGAAGACTTACGTCCCGAGTAAAGGGGCTGAAGACTATGTCCTGAATAAAGGGGCTGAAGACTTATGTCCCGATAGGGCTGAGACTTATGTCCTGAGTAGGGGCTGAAGACTTATGTCCCGAGTAAAGGGGCTGAAGACTTATGTCCCGAGTAAAGGGGCTGAAGACTTATGTCCCGAGTAAAGGGGCTGAAGACTTATGTCCTGAGTAAAGGGGCTGAAGACTTATGTCCTGAGTAAAGGGGCTGAAGACTTATGTCCCGAGTAAAGGGGCTGAAAGACTTATGTCCCGAGTAAAGGGGCTGAAGACTTATGTCCCGAGTAAAGGGGCTGAAGACTTATGTCCCGAGTAAAGGGGCTGAAGACTTATGTCCCCTGAGTAAAGGGGCTGAAGACTTATGTCCTGAGTAAAGGGGCTGAAGACTTATGTCCTGAGTAAAGGGGCTGAAGACTTATGTCCTGAGTAAAGGGGGCTGAAGACTTATGTCCTGAGTAAAGGGGCTGAAGACTTATGTCCTGAGTAAAGGGCTGAAGACTTATGTCCTGAGTAAAGGGGCTGAAGACTTATGTCCCTGAGTAAAGGGCTGAAGACTTATGTCCTGAGTAAAGGGGCTGAAGACTTATGTCCTGAGTAAAGGGGCTGAAGACTTTATGTCCTGAGTAAAGGGGCTGAAGACTTATGTCCTGAGTAAAGGGGCTGAAGACTTATGTCCCGAGTAAAGGGGCTGAAGACTTATGTCCTGAGTAAAGGGGCTGAAGACTTATGTCCTGAGTAAAGGGGCTGAAGACTTATGTCCCGAGTAAAGGGGCTGAAGACTTATGTCCTGAGTAAAGGGGCTGAAGACTTATGTCCCGAGTAAAGGGGCTGAAGACTTATGTCCCGAGTAAAGGGGCTGAAGACTTATGTCCTGAGTAAAGGGGCTGAAGAACTTATGTCCCGAGTAAAGGGGCTGAAGACTTATGTCCTGAGTAAAGGGGCTTGAAAACTTATGTCCTGAGTAAAGGGGCTGAAGACTTATGTCCTGAGTAAAGGGGCTGAAGACTTATGTCCCGAGTAAAGGGGCTGAAGACTTATGTCCCGAGTTAAAGGGGCTGAAGACTTATGTCCCGAGTAAAGGGGCTGAAGAACTTATGTCCTGAGTAAAGGGGCTGAAGACTTATGTCCCGAGTAAAGGGGCTGAAGACTTATGTCCTGAGTAAAGGGGCTGAAGACTTATGTCCTGAGTAAAGGGGCTGAAGACTTATGTCCTGAGTAAAGGGGCTGAAGACTTATGTCCTGAGTAAAGGGGCTGAAGACTTATGTCCTGAGTAAAGGGGCTGAAGACTTATGTCCTGAGTAAAGGGGCTGAAGACTTATGTCCCGAGTAAAGGGGCTGAAGACTTATGTCCTGAGTAAAGGGGCTGAAGACTTATGAGTAAAGGGTCCTTATGTCCCAGTAAAGGGCTGAAGACTTATGTCCCGAGTAAAGGGGCTGAAGACTTATGTCCTGAGTAAAGGGGCTGAAGACTTATGTCCGAGTAAAGGGGCTGAAGACTTATGTCCTGAGTAAAGGGGCTGAAGACTTATGTCCTGAGTAAAGGGGCTGAAGACTTATGTCCTGAGTAAAGGGGCTGAAGACTTATGTCCTGAGTAAAGGGGCTGAAGACTTATGTCCCGAGTAAAGGGGCTGAAGACTTATGTCCTGAGTAAAGGGCTGAAGACTTATGTCCTGAGTAAAGGGGCTGAAGACTTATGTCCCTGAGTAAAGGGGCTGAAGACTTATGTCCCTGAGTAAAGGGCTGAAGACTTATGTCCTGAGTAAAGGGGCTGAAGACTTATGTCCTGAGTAAAGGGGCTGAAGACTTTATGTCCTGAGTAAAGGGGCTGAAGACTTATGTCCTGAGTAAAGGGGCTGAAGACTTATGTCCTGAGTTAAAGGGGCTGAAGACTTATGAGTAAAGGGGCTGAAGACTTAGGTCATGAGTAAAGGGGCTGAAGACTTAGGAACTGAGTAAAGGGGTTGAAGACTTATGTCCCGAGTAAAAGGGCTGAAGACTTATGTCCCGAGTAAAGGGGCTGAAGACTTATGTCCTGAGTAAAGGGGCTGAAGACTTATGTCCCGAGTAAAGGGGCTGAAGACTTATGTCCCGAGTAAAGGGGCTGAAGACTTATGTCCCGAGTAAAAGGGGCTGAAGACTTATGTCCGGAGTAAGGGGCTGAAAGACTTATGTCCCGAGTAAAGGGGCTGAAGACTTATGTCCCGAGTAAAGGGGCTGAAGACTTATGTCCCGAGTAAAGGGGCTGAAGACTTATGTCCCGATTAAAGGGGCTGAAGACTTATGTCCCGAGTAAAGGGGCTGAAGACTTATGTCCTGAGTAAAGGGGTTGAAAACTTATGTCCTGAGTAAAGGGGCTGAAGACTTAGGTCCTGAGTAAAGGGGTTGAAGACATGCAGAAAGATGGGGGAACTGATAGCACAAGGAGCGAGAGAACAGAATGTGAGAAAAGTGAAAGAGTCTGCAGACTTTCCAAATGCACAGTAAATAATACCGCCATAGTCATTCAGCCACTAAACAGTTGCAAACCATGTGTTCTCTATGGTCCCAAGGAGCTCTTCAGTGAAGGAGGTCTCTGATTTTGGGCCATATTTCGCACACTGAAGTATTACATTGTTTGGCGGTCAGATATTCTGACTGATGTGGAGGCACAATGTGGGGACCCTCCGGCACCCAATTGTTATCTGCAGTCCTTTTAGCGCTCAGCAGAAGTCCTTAATCTGCATCTGATTCAGATCACAGTCACAGAAATGGAGGTAATAGGAAGAAAGTTGTGTTTGCTGAGGCTTTGTGTGTGAGCGGAGGAGCAGCGGGGGGCGGTAATTACCAGGGCTGGAGCGTTTATACCGTAATGTGCTGTGTACATAATCAGCATCATAACAAATTAGAACAAGCACAAGATCATCTTCTGTGTACACTGCACACTGCAGCGCGGGACTCGTACATCCTCCCCGAGATGTCCCTGCAAGGACCGGGAGGGGCAAGGACTGCGTCACAGCAAGAATACAGGAGGTGCAAACCAAGGATGTGGAGGCCGGGAGATAAAGGGTTACTGCAGGAAAGATCTGCATTTCTTATAATCAAGGCTCATTAAATGAGGTGACCTGATAATTAGTGCCCGCATCTCAAGTTGTCTAACCAGCATTGATTATAATCTGTAAGGAGTGCGGCATTAATCAGTTACTATGTGGGAGAACATCGTGTCCGGGTCCAACATTTACAAATCACCAGGGGACAGAGGTAAAAAGTACAAGCAGAAACATTATACATGTCACTAACCCGATTACAAACAATGAGCACGACCGCCATATACTGCACACCCACTAATAGCGGAGAATTCACCTACAGTATTATAGTAGTTATATTCTTGTACATAGGAGCAGTATTATAGTAGATATATTCTTGTACATAGGAGGCAGTATTATAGTAGTTATATCCCTGTACATAGGAGCAGTATTATAGTAGTTATATTCTTGTACATAGGAGGCAGTATTATAGTAGTTATATTCTTGTATATAGGAGGCAGTATTATAGTAGTTATATTCTTGTACATAGGAGCAGTATTATAGTAGTTATATCCCTGTACATAGGAGGCAGTATTATAGTAGATATATTCTTGTACATAGGAGCAGTAATTATAGTAGTTATTCACATAGGAGCAGTATTATAGTAGTTATATTCTTGTACATAGGAGTAGTTTATAGTAGTTATATTCTTGTATATAGGAGGCAGTATTATAGTAGTTATATTCTTGTACATAGGAGCAGTATTATAGTAGTTATATTCTGTAATAGTAGCATAGTATTATAGTAGTTATATTCTTGTACATAGGAGCAGTATTATAGTAGTTATATTCTTGTACATAGGAGCAGTATTATAGTAGTTATATTCATGTACATAGGCAGTATTATAGTAGTTATATTCTTGTACATAGGAAGTATGTAGTTATAGTATTATAGTAGTTATATTCTTGTATATAGGAGAAGTATTATAGTAGTTATATTCTTGTACATAGGGGGCAGTATTATAGTAGTTATATTCTTGTACATAGGAGGCAGTATTATAGTAGTATATTCTTGTACATAGGAGAAGTATTATAGTAGTTATATTCTTGTATATATGTAGTTATATTCTTGTACATATAGGATATTCTTAGCAGTTAGTAGTTATATTCTTGTACAGTAGGAGCAGTATTATAGTAGTTATATTCTTGTACATAGGAGCAGTATTATAGTAGTTATATTCTTGTACATAGGAGCAGTATTATAGTAGTTATAATTCTTGTACATAGGAGCAGTATTATAGTAGTTATATTCTTGTACATAGGAGCAGTATTATAGTAGTTATATTCTTGTACATAGGAGCAGTATTATAGTAGTTATATTCTTGTACATAGGAGATACATAGTAGTATATTCTTAGTATTATATAGTTCTTGTATACAGGAGCAGTATTATAGTAGTTATATTCTTGTACATAGGAGCAGTATATTATAGTAGTTATATTCTTGTACATAGGAGCAGTATTATAGTAGTTATATTCTTGTACATAGGAGCAGTATTATAGTAGTTATATTCTTGTACATAGTATTATATTCTGTACATAGGAGCAGTATTATAGTAGTTATATTCTTGTACATAGGAGCAGTATTATAGTAGTATATATATCTTGTACATAGGAGCAGTATTATAGTAGTTATATTCTTGTACATAGGAGGCAGTATTATAGTAGTTATATTCTGTATATAGGAGCAGTATTATAGTAGTTATATTCTTGTACATAGGAGCAGTATTATAGTAGTTATATTCTTGTACATAGGAGATTATAGTAGTTATATCTTGTACATAGGAGCAGTATTATAGTAGTTATATTCTTGTACATAGGAGCAGTATTATAGTATGTTATATTATCTTGGTACATAGGAGCAGTATTATAGTAGTATATTCTTGTACGGAGCAGTATTATAGTAGTTATATTCTTGTACATAGGAGCAGTATTATAGTAGTTATATTCTTGTACATAGGAGCAGTATTATAGTAGTTATATTCTTGTACATAGGAGCAGTAATTATAGTAGTTATATTCTTGTACATAGGAGCAGTATTATAGTAGTTATATTCTTGTACATAGGAGCAGGAGTATTATATATAGGAGCAGTATATATTCTTGTACATAGGAGGCAGTATTATAGTAGTTATATTCTTGTACATAGGAAGCAGTATTATAGTAGTTATATTCTTGTACATAGGAGGCAGTATTATAGTAGTTATATTCTTGTACATAGGAGCAGTATTATAGTAGTTATATTCTTGTACATAGGAGCAGTATTATAGTAGTTTATATTCTTGTACATAGGAGCAGTATTATAGTAGTTATATTCTTGTACATAGGAGCAGTATTATAGTAGTTATATTTATTCTTGTACATAGGAGCAGTATTATAGTAGTTATATTCTTGTACATAGGAGGCAGTATTATAGTAGTTATATTCTTGTACATAGGAGGCAGTATTATAGTAGTTATATTCTTGTACATAGGAGGCAGTATTATAGTAGTTATATTCTTGTACATAGGAGCAGTATTATTATAGTAGTTTATATTCTTGTACATAGGAGGCAGTATTATAGTAGTTATATTCTTGTACATAGGAGGCTTGTAAATTAGTATTATAGTAGTTATATTCTTGTACACATAGGAGGTACATAGTATTTAGTAGTTATATTCTTGTACATAGGAGCAGTATTATAGTAGTTATATTCTTGTACATAGGAGCAGTATTATAGTAGTTATATTCTTGTACATAGGAGCAGTATTATAGTAGTTATATATTCTTGTACATAGGAGCAGTATTATAGTAGTTATATTCTTGTACATAGGAGCAGTATTAATAGTAGTTATATTCTTGTACATAGGAGCAGTATTATAGTAGTTATATTCTTGTACATAGGAGCAGTATTATATAGTATTATAGTTATATTCTTGTACATAGGAGCAGTATTATAGTAGTTATATTCTTGTACATAGGAGCAGTATTATAGTAGTTATATTCTTGTACATAGGAGCAGTATTATAGTAGTTATATTTCTTGTACATAGGTTAGATAGTATTATAGTAGTTATATTCTTGTACATAGGAGCAGTATAGTATTATAGTAGTTATATTCTTGTACATAGGAGCAGTATTATAGTAGTTATATTCTTGTACATAGGAGCAGTAGTATTATAGTAGTTATATTCTTGTACATAGGAGCAGTGTAGTTATATATTCTTGTAGTTTATATTCTTGTACATAGGAGCAGTATTATAGTAGTTTATATTCTTGACATTGTACATAGGAGCAGTATTATAGTAGTTATATTCTTGTACATAGGAGCAGTATTATAGTAGTATATATAGTAGTTATATTCTTGTACATAGGAGCAGTATTATAGTAGTTATATTCTTATACATAGGAGCAGTATTATATAGGAGCAGTATTATAGTAGTTATATTCTTGTACATAGGAGCAGTATTATATAGTAGTTATATTCTTGTACATAGGACAGTATTATAGTTATTAGTAGTTATATTCTTTGTACATAGGAGCAGTATTATAGTGTTATATTATACATAGGTACAGTATTATAGTAGTTATATTCTTGTACATAGAGCAGTATTATAGTAGTTATATTCTTGTACATAGGAGGCAGTATTATAGTAGTTATATTCTTGTACATAGGACGTATTATAGTAGTATATTCTTGTACATAGGAGCAGTATTATAGTAGTTATATTCTTGTACATAGGAGCAGTATTATAGTAGTTATATTCTTGTTATTATAGTATACATAGGAGCAGTATTTAGTAGTTATATTCTTGTAGGAGCAGTTTATAGTAGTTATATTCTTGTACATAGGAGCAGTATTATAGTAGTTATATTCTTGTACATAGGAGCAGTATTATAGTAGTTATTTATCTTGTACATAGGAGCAGTAATTATAGTAGTTATATTCTTGTATAGGAGCAGTATTATAGTAGTTATATTCTTGTACATAGGAGCAGTATTATAGTTATATTCTTGTACATATTCTTGTACATAGTATTATAGTAGTTATATTCTTGTAACCATAGGAGCAGTATTTATAGTAGTTATATTCTTATACATATATTATAGTAGTTATAATTTCTTGTACATAGGAGCAGTATTATAGTAGTTATATTCTTGTACATAGAGCAGTATTATAGTAGTTATATTCTTGTACATAGGAGCAGTATTATAGTAGTATATGCAGTATTATAGTACATAGGGAGCAGTATTATAGTAGTTATATTCTTGTACAGGATGAGGAGAGTATTAGTGTTTTTGTTTATTCTTGACATAGGAGCATAGTAGTTAATTCTTACAGTATTCTTTACATAGGAGAAGATTATAGTAGTTATATTCTTTTTTCTGTACTCAGCAGGCAGTGGAGTTAGGAGAATGTATGACTGAAATGTACATTCAGTTTCTCTGTACAGTTCGTTATTTGAATGTATTCCATTTTCATTGAGCTGATTTTCTCATTCCTTCTCCTGTCATACGTTTCGTCTTGTTATAATTGGGAATAATCTAAAGACTTATTGACATTTATGTAACAAACAAAAAAATAAAAAGAACTTTTCAAATAAATATAATGAGGTTTAATACAGAACAATCTGTACGATTCATGTTTTTTATCCAGAACGGTGAATTGTGATAAATGCTAAACATAAAGAGAATATAAAGAACCGCGGCGCTCGCTTCATAAACGCGGTGAAGGCTGAAAAGTTTTATTCATTAAACAGTGCAACATTGTGACCTTAATGCAGGTCTTTTTTTAATGGTAACTAAAGAAAATACTTCTACAGAAATGATGTGTATGGTTGCTGAAAAATAATACAAAATGGTAAAATGTCAGTGTTCTCTCGTATATTGTACTTCGCTGTATATAAAAGTCTCAGAAATGTCCATAAAACTCAATGTGAGATGCAGAGACTTGCAAAGCACCAGGATGGTAGAGATTACAGAGGGTATTGTTATGACTCCAAACCAAGGGCATGAGGTATAACTGGAGGCTCCTGGGCCCCATCACAGGTTACCTCCCACCTGCCATATCAAACTGGTAACGTTTTATGAGGCAGGGGACCTTTGTAACCCCTCAGGTGTCTGGGCTGAGGTATGACTGCAACCTCTGTACCCCCTATGCCAGTGATGGCTAACCTCCGGCACTCCAGCTGTGGTGAAACTACGACTCCCAGCATGCTCTATTTATTTCAATTTCTTGTACATAGGAGGCAGTATTATAGTAGTTATATTCTTGTATATAGGAGCAGTATTATAGTAGTTATATTCTTGTATATAGGAGCAGTATTATAGTAGTTATATTCTTGTACATAGGAGCAGTATTATAGTAGTTATATTCTTGTACATGGAGCAGTATATAGTAGTTATTTTTTAGGAGAGTATCTAGTGTACATAGGAGCAGTATTATAGTAGTTATATTCTTGTTAGGAGCAGTATTATAGTAGTTATATTCTGTATTATAGTAGTTATATTCTTGTACATAGGAGCGATATTATAGTAGGAGCAGTATCTATATATAGTATTTGTTATATCTTGTACATAGGAGAGCAGTATTATAGTAGTTATTTCTTTACATAGGAAGTATTATAGTAGTATATTTTTGTATATAGGAGCAGTATTAATAGTAGTTATATTCTTGTCATAACAGTATTATAGCAGTTTATTTTGACATAGGAGAAGTATTATGTAGTTATATTTGCATATAGGAGCAGTATTATAGTAGTATATTCTTGTATTAGGAGCATATTATAGTAGTTATATTCTTGTACATAGGAGCAGTATTATAGTAGTTATATTTTTACATAAGGAGAGTATTATAGTAGTTATTCTTGTACATAGAGCAGTATTATAGCTAGTTATATTCTTGCAATAGGAGCAGTAGTTATAGTAGTTATATTCTTGTACAGTAGAGCAGTATATAGTAGTTATATTCTTGCACATAGGAGCAGTATTATAGTAGTTATATTCTTGTACATAGGAGCAGTATTATAGTAGTTATATTTTTCTACATAGGAGGCAGTATTATACAGTTATTTCTGTACATAGGAGCAGTATTTATAGTTATATTCTTGTACATAGGAGCAGTATTATAGTAGTCATATTCTTTACATAGGAGCAGTATTATAGTAGTTATACATTCTTGCTAGGAGCAGTATAGGACATAGGAGCAATATTATAGTAGTTATAGTCAGTTGTACTGTACATAGAAGAGTATTATGTAGTTATATTCTTGTATTAGGAGCAGTATTATAGTAGATATATTCTTGTACTTTAGGAGCAGGAGGCAGTATTATAGTAGTTATATTCTTGTTACATAGTAGTTATAGTAGTTATATTACCTAGGAGCTGTATTATAGTAGTTCTTTCTTGTACATAGGAGCAGTATTATAGTATTATAGTTTATAGTTCTTGTACTAAGGAGCAGTATTATAGTAGTTATATCTTGTACAAGGGCAGTATATTCTTATATCTTGTACATGGAGCAGTATTATAGTAGTATATCTTGTACAAAGGAGCAGTTTATAGTAGTTATATTCTTGTATAAGGAGCAGTAGTATAGTAGTTATATTCTTGTTAGGAGCCAGTATTTAGTAGTATATTTTGTACATAGAGCGTATTATAGTAGTTATATTCTTGTATAGGAGCAGTAGTATAGTTATATTCTTGTTACATAGGCAGTATATAGTAGTTATATTCTTGTAATAGGAGGCAAGTAGGTAGTTATATTCTTGTACATAGGAGCAGTATTATAGTAGTTATATCTTGTACATAGAGCAGTATTATAGTTTAGTATAAGTTATATTCTTGTATATATATTATAGGAGTTATATTCCTAGTACATAGGAGCAGTATTATAGTAGTTATATTCTTGTACATAGGAGCAGTATTATAGTAGTATATATTCTGTACAATAGTCAGTATATCTTGTACATAGGAGTATATATAGTTATATTCTTGTACATAGTATTATAGTAAGTATTATAGTTAGTTATATTGTATAGGAGCAGTATATAGTTTATATTCTTGTACATAGAGCAGTATTATGTAGTTATTATATATTCTATAGTAATATTAGGAGTTATTTCTTTACATAGGAGCAGTATTATAGTAGTTATATTTATTATACATAGGAAGCATATTAGTATTATATTCTTTACATAGGAGCAGTATTATAGTAGTTATATTCTTGTACATAGGCAGTATTATAGTAGTTATATTCTTGTCATGGTATAGGTAGGAGCATATTATAGTAGTTATATTCTTGTACATAGGAGCAGTATTATAATATTATATTCTTTACATAGGAGCAGTATTATAGTAGTAGTATATTCTTGTACATAGTAGCAGGATATTATAGTAGTTATATTCTTGTACATAGGAGCAGTATTATAGTAGTTATATTCTTGTACATAGGAGCAGATTATTAGTAGTTATATATCTTGTACATAGGAGAGTATTATAGTTTATATTCTTGTACATAGGAGCAGTATTATAGTAGTTATAGTAGTTACATAGTTATACATAGCAGTATTATAGTAGTATATTCTTGTACATTATATAGTTACTAGTACATAGTAGCATATATATAGTTTATATTCTTGTACATAGGAGCAGTATTATAGTAGTTATATTCTTGTACATTATATTCTTGTACAGGTTAGCAGTATTTAGTAGTCTAGTTATAGAGTTAACAGCCAAGCAAGGTTTGGAGTCGTGTACCACAGCCGGTGCGGAGGTTGTCCATCATTGCAGGGCAGGAGAGTAAAGGCAATTTTTAGAGAGTCAAGGCACATGGTCCAGTACACAAGGGCGCTATTTCATTTTCTGTGGGACCTCATTCCAGAACAATAATTGGGCAACCTCAGCATTTCTTGCACCGTCCAGAACTTCAGCATTAGCTCATATATTGCAATGCAACGTCCAAAAATGACTCTCATTTTTGGATCAAAGCGAAAAAGTCAATTAAATGCCGGCTGGCTGAAACAATATTCTCAGCCCTCACAAGTCAATGTGCCATCAAAAACTACCAGACGTACAAGTAATCCAGCGGCCGGACAACGACCAGATTATGTGTTTTCGGGAATTGTATTCACAGAGACTATCAGAACTTTTATTAACCCATCATGAGCTGGAGTGGTCTTTGTGGGTCCGGATTAGTCCCTTGTTCTTGGCATAATCCACTTGGGTGCCAGGTACAATGAAGGCTGCTCTGCCACAAGACTGCTGGCTATTACATGGGAGATTGTCAAAGTCCTGCAGAACTCAGAAGGGATTGGAGAATCCAAAGATTCTCAGGACCAGCACCAAAGGACCATCAGCTTCTCCATGTCTTATGCCATCTACTACATCAGGGCACTCCAGATGTGGTGAAACTACATCTCCCAGCATGCTCCATTCACTTCTATGGGAGTTCTGAAAACAGCTAAGCAAGTGTGCTCCTGGGAGTTGTAGTGCACCACAGCTG
>ONZH01019068.1:0-61974 GCA_900303285.1 Rhinella marina
CTGTATATTGTACAGCATATCACAGGGGTTATATTGTCCGGCATGGTGTAACCGCCATGCATTTGCTGTACAAGATACATATAATCCCTGTACCATGCCTATACAATGTACAGTATAATCCGTACACGATGCTGTATAGTATACAGTATAATCCGTATACCATGCTGTATAATATACAGTATAATCCATACACCATGCTGTATAATATACAGTGTAATCCGTACACCATGCTGTATAATATACAGCGTAATCTGTACACAATGCTGTATAATATACAGTATTACTTCGTACACCATGCTGTATAATATACAGTACAATCCATACACTGTGCTGTATAATATTAAGTGTAATCCATACACTATGCTGTATAATATACAGTATAATTCATACACTATGCTGTATAGTATACAGTATAATCTATACACCATGCTGTATAGTATACAGTATAATCCCTGCACCATGCTGTATAATATACAGTATAATCCATCCATGTGGCTGCCCCAATACTGTATAACGTCTCCATGTGGCTGCCCCCATACAGTATAACGTCTTCTTGTGGCTGCCCCCATACAGTATAACGTCTCCTTGTGGCCCCCATAACAGTATAACGTCACCTTGTGGCTGCCCCATACAGTATAACGTCTCCTTGTGGCCCCCCATACAGTATAACGTCACCTTGTGGCTGCCCCCATACAGTATAATGTCTCCTTGTGGCTGCCCCCATACAGTATAATGTCTCCTTGTGGCCCCCATACAGTATAATGTCTCCTTGTGGCCCCCATACAGTGTAACGTCTCCTTGTGGCCCCCATACAGTATAACGTCTCCTTGTGGCCCCCATACAGTATAACGTCACCTTGTGGCTGCCCCCATACAGTATAATGTCTCCTTGTGGCTGCCCCCCATACAGTATAACGTCTCCTTGTGGCCCCCATACAATATAATGTCTCCTTGTGGCCCCCATACAGTATAATGTCTCCTTGTGGCTGCCCCATACAGTATAATGTATCCTTGTGGCTGCCCCCATATAGTATAATGTCTCCTTGTGGCTGCCCCCATATAGTATAACGCCTCCTTGTGGCTGCCCCCATACAATATAAAGTCTTCTTGTGGCCCCCATACAGTATAACGTCTCCTTGTGGCTGCCCCCATACAGTATAAAGTCTCCTTGTGGCGCCCATACAGTATGATGTCTCCTTGTGGCTGCCTCCATACAGTATAATGTCTCCTTGTGGCTGCCCCCATACAGTATAACGTCTTATTGTGGCTGCCCCCATACAGTATAATGTCTCCTTGTGGCCCCCATACAGTATAACATCTCCTTGTGGCCCCCATACAGTATAACGTCACCTTGTGCCTGCCCCCATACAGTATAACGTCTCCTTGTGGCCCCCATACAGTATAATGTCTCCTGGTGGCTGCCCCCATACAGTATAACATCTCCTTATGGCCCCCATACAGTATAATGTCTCCTTATGGCCCCCATACAGTATAACGTCTCCTTGTGGCCCCCATACAGTATAACGTCTCCTTGTGGCTGCCCCCATACAGTATAACGTCTCCTTGTGGCTGCCCCCCATACAGTATAACGTCTTCTTGTGGCTGCCCCCATACAGTATAATGTCTCCTTGTGGCTGCCCCCATATAGTATAACGTCTCCTTGTGGCTTCCCCCATACAGTATAAAGTCTCTTTGTGGCCCCCATACAGTATAACGTCTCCTTGTGGCCCCCATACTGTATAATGTCTCTTTGTGGCTGCCCCCATACAGTATAACGTCTCCTTGTGGCTGCCCCCATACAGTATAACGTCTCCTTGTGGCTGCCCCCATACAGTATAATTTCTCCTTCTGGCTGCCCCCATACAGTATAACGTCTCCTTGTGGCTGCCCCATACTGTATAAAGTCTCCTTGTGGCGCCCATACAGTATAATGTTCCTTGTGGCTGCCCCCATACAGTATATGTCTCCTTGTGGCTGCCCCCATACAGTATAATGTCTCCTTGTGGCTGCCCCCCATACAGTATAACGTCTTCTTGTGGCTGCCCCCATACAGTATAAAGTCTCCCTGTGGCCCCCATACAATATAATGTCTCCTTATGGCTACCCCCATACAGTATAATGTCTCCTTGTGGCTGCCCCCATACAGTATAATGCCTCCTTGTGGCTGCCCCCATACAGTATAACGTCTCCTTGTGGCTTCCCCCATACAGTATAAAGTCTCCTTGTGGCGCCCATACAGTATAATGTCTCCTTGTGGCTGCCCCCATACAGTATAATGTCTCCTTGTGGCTGCCCCCATACAGTATAAATGTCTCCTTGTGGCCATCATACAATATAACGTCTCCTTGTGGACCCCATACAATATAATGTCTACTTGTGGCCCCGATACAGTATAATGTCTCCTGGTGGCTGCCCCCATACAGTATAACATCTCCTTATGGCCTCCATACAGTATAATGTCTCCTTATGGCCCCATACAGTATAATGTCTCCTTATGGCCCCCATACAGTATAACGTCTCCTTGTGGCCCCCATACAGTATAACGTCTCCTTGTGGCTGCCCCATACAGTATAACGTCTCCTTGTGGCTTCCCCATACAGTATAAAGTCTCCTTGTGGCGCCCATACAGTATAATGTCTCCTTGTGGCTGCCGCCATACAGTATAATGTCTCCTTGTGGCTGCCCCCATACAGTATAATGTCTCCTTGTGGCCATCATACAATATAACGTCTCCTTGTGGACCCCATACAATATAATGTCTACTTGTGGCCCCGATACAGTATAATGTCTCCTGGTGGCTGCCCCCATACAGTATAACATCTCCTTATGGCCCCCATACAGTATAATGTCTCCTTATGGCCCCCATACAGTATAATGTCTCCTTATGGCCCCCATACAGTATAACGTCTCCTTGTGGCCCCCATACAGTATAACGTCTCCTTGTGGCTGCCCCCATACAGTATAACGTCTCCTTGTGGCTGCCCCCATACAGTATAACGTCTTCTTGTGGCTGCCCCCATACAGTATAATGGTCTCCTTGTGGCTGCCCCCATATAGTATAAACGTCTCCTTGTGGCTTCCCCCATACAGTATAAAGTCTCTTTGTGGCCCCCATACAGTATAACGTCTCCTTGTGGCCCCCCATACTGTATAATGTCTCTTTGTGGCCCCCATACAGTATAATGTCTCCTTGTGGCTGCCCCCATACAGTATAAAAGTCTCCCTGTGGCCCCCATACAATATAATGTCTCCTTATGGCTACCCCCATACAGTATAATGTCTCCTTGTGGCTGCCCCCATACAGTATAATGCCTCCTTGTGGCTGCCCCCATACAGTATAACGTCTCCTTGTGGCTTCCCCATACAGTATAAAGTCTCCTTGTGGCTGCCCCCATACAGTATAATGTCTCCTTGTGGCTGCCCCCATATAGTATAACGTCTCCTTGTGCTTCCCCCATACAGTATAAAGTCTCTTTGTGGCCCCCATACAGTATAACGTCTCCTTGTGGCCCCCCATACTGTATAATGTCTCCTTGTGGCTGCCCCCATACAGTATAATGTCTCCTTGTGGCTGCCCCCATACAGTATAATGTCTCCTTGTGGCTTCCTCCATACAGTATAACGTCTTCTTGTGGCTGCCCCCATACAGTATAAAGTCTCCCTGTGGCCCCCATACAATATAATGTCTCCTTATGGCTACCCCCATACAGTATATTGTCTCCTTGTGGCTGCCCCCATACAGTATAACGCCTCCTTGTGGCTGCCCCCATACAGTATAACGTCTCCTTGTGGCTTCCCCATACAGTATAAAGTCTCCTTGTGGCGCCCATACAGTATAATGTCTCCTTGTGGCTGCCCCCATACAGTATAATGTCTCCTTGTGGCTGCCCCCATACAGTATAATGTCTCCTTGTGGCCATCATACAATATAACGTCTCCTTGTGGCCCCCCATACAATATAATGTCTACTTGTGGCCCCGATACAGTATAATGTCTCCTTGTGGCTGCCCCCATATAGTATAACGCCTCCTTGTGGCTGCCCCCATACAGTATAAAGTCTCCTTGTGGCCCCCATACAGTATAACGTCACCTTGTGGCCCCCATACAGTATAACGTCACCTTGTGCCTGCCCCATATAGTATAACGTCTCCTTGTGGCCCCCAAACAGTATAATGTCTCCTTGTGGCCAACATACAATATAACATCTCCTTGTGGTCCCCATACAATATAATGTCTCCTTGTGGCTGCCCCCATACAGTATAACGTCTCCTTGTGGCTGCCCCCATACAGTATAACGTCTCCTTGTGGCTGCCCCCATATAGTATAATACCTCCTTGTGGCTGCCCCCATACAGTATAAAGTCTCCTTGTGGCCCCCATACAGTATAACGTCTCCTTGTGGCTTCCCCCATACAGTATAACGTCTCCTTGTGGCTGCCCCCATATAGTATAATACCTCCTTGTGGCTGCCCCCCATACAGTATAAAGTCTCCTTGTGGCCCCCATACAGTATAACGTCTCTTTGTGGCTGCCCCCATACAGTATAAAGTCTCCTTGTGGCGCCCATACAGTATAATGTCTCTTTGTGGCTGCCCCCATACAGTATAATGTCTCCATGTGGCTGCCCCCATACAGTATAACGTCTTCTTGTGGCTGCCCCCATACAGTATAAAGTCTCCTTGTGGCCCCCATACAGTATAAAGTCTCCTTGTGGCCCCCATACAGTATAATGTCACCTTGTGGCTGCCCCCATACAGTATAACGTCTTCTTGTGGCTACCCCATACAGAATAAAGTCTCCTTGTGGCCCCCATACAGTATAATGTCTCCATGTGGCTGCCCCCATACAGTATAATGTCTCCTTGTGGCTGCCCCCATACAGTATAATGTCTTCTTCTGGCTGCCCCCATATAGTATAACGCGTCCTTGTGGCTGTCCCCATACAGTATAAAGTCTCCTTGTGGCGCCCATACAGTATAATGTCTCCTTGTGGCTGCCCCCATACAGTATAATGTCTCCTTGTGGCTGCCCCCATACAGTATAACGTCTTCTTGTGGCTGCCCCCATACAGTATAAAGTCTCCTTGTGGCTGCCCCCATACAGTATAATGTCTCCTTGTGGCTGCCCCCATACAGTATAACGTCTTCTTGTGGCTGCCCCCATACAGTATAATGTCTCCTTGTGGCTGCCCCCATACAGTATAACGTCTTCTTGTGGCTGCCCCCATACAGTATAAAGTCTCCTTGTGGCCCCCATACAGTATAACGTCTTCTTGTGGCTGCCCCCATACAGTATAAAGTCTCCTTGTGGCCCCCATACAGTATAATGTCTCCTTGTGGCTGCCCCCATACAGTATAACGTCTTCTTGTGGCTGCCCCCATACAGTATAAAGTCTCCTTGTGGCCCCCATACAGTATAATGTCACCTTGTGGCTGCCCCCATACAGTATAACGTCTTCTTGTGGCTGCCCCCATACAGAATAAAGTCTCCTTGTGGCCCCCATACAGTATAATGTCTCCTTGTGGCTGCCCCCATACAGTATAACATCTCCTTGTGGCTGCCTCCATACAGTATAATGTCTCCTTAATTAAAAAAAAAAAAAAAAAACAGTAGCTCATGTATACATTTCTTTATTGGCAAATGGGGTGTGGCAGGGGAGGAGCCAGTGCAGCATGTGGGATGGACCAGGGTAGTGGGCGGGGTTAGGCGCCCCATTCAGATTCTTGCTATGGGGCCCAATGATTTCTATGTACGCCCCTGCATGTATGTCATATAACACTGTTGCTTACTCCATTTCAGGGGTTATATGATGGGGAAAGTATCACATGACTGATACCCTGTCCTAGTTAGGCTATGTATACATGATACAAGACTGATACTGTACATGGGCGCCACTATACCATTCCACTGCATATAGGGGACAACCGCCTGGTATAAGAAAGATATGTATGCAGAATTTTAAATACATGTATATTAGAAAATTGCTTGATTTGGACTATCCCTTTAAATATAACCAACTGCATGCTGTTTTGATGAGTTCCTGTTAGAGAAAGGTAAAAACAAGGCCTTCTTTCAAGGATATAATAACTATTGGGAGACAGTTAAACCTAATAGATTCCGTACCAGGGGGGTGCAAGAGGTATAGCTTCTGTTAGACTGAGCCTAAGCATTTGCAGTTCATCAGCGTCAGTGTTACACTGCCAGATGATCGCTAAAAATCGTGCAATGTATTACAGGCTGTATCCCTACTAGTTTGCCCTGATCAGCTGTACAGTGTCCTTGACTTTGCCTGCTCAGATAAGCTTTGCAGGCAGCTCAGGCTGTATTTATATACACATGTGATTAGATATTCTTATTGCTTCACAGCTATTCACTCACTCAACATACCTAGTGAGCCTAATTTATTTAGGCATACAAGTGTATCTCAATACATTAGAATATCATAAAAAAGTTTTTTATTTCAGTAATTCAGTTAAAAAAGTGAAACACATATATTATATAGAGTCATTACAAACAGAGTGAACTTTTTCAAGTGTTTCTTTATGTTAATGTTGATGATTATGGCTTACAGCCAAGGAAAACCCAAAAGTCATTATCTCAGAAAATTAGAATATTATATTAGACCAACTGTAAAAAAAAATTAAACACAGAAATGTTGGCCAAATGAAAAGTATGTACAGTAAATGCACTCAATACTTGGTTGGGGCTCCTTTTGCATGAATGACTGCATCAATGCGGTGTGGCATGGAGGTGATCAGCCTGTGGCACTGCTGAGGTGTTATGGAAGACCAGGTTGCTTTGATAGCAGCCTTCAGCTCCTCTGCATTGTTGGGTCTGGTGTCTCTCATCTTCCTCTTGACAATACCCCATAGATTCTCTATGGGGTTAAGGTCAGGTGAGATTGCTGGCCAATCAAACAGAGTGATACTGTGGTTATTAAACCAGGTATTGGTACTTTTGGCAGTGTGGACAGGTGCCAAGTCCTGCTGGAAAATAAAAATTCCATCTCCAAAAAACTTGTCGGCAGAAGGAAGCATGAAGTGCTCTTTCTCCTTGGCCCAGGTAAGACACTTCTGGCGTTGTCTATTGGTCATGAGTGGCTTGACACATGGAATGCGACACTTGTAGCCCATGTCCTGGATACGTCTGTGTGTGGTGGCTCTTGAAGCACTGACTCCAGCAGTAGTCCACTCCTTGTGAATCTCCCCCAAATTTAGGAAAGGCCTTTTCTTAATAATCCTATCAAGGCTGTGGTTCTTCCTGTTGCTTGTGCACCTTTTTCTACCACCCTTTTTTCTTCCACTCAACTTTCCATTAATATGCTTTGATACAGCACTCTGTGAACAGTCAGCTTCTTTAGCAATGACCTTTTGTGGCTTACCCTCCTTGTGTCAATGACAGCCTTCTGGACATCTGTCAAGTCAGCAGTCTTCCCCATGATTGTGTCGCCTACTGAACCAGACACCTTTAACCTTTTTAAAGGCTTGGGTTAAAGGTGTTTTGGGTTAATTATTCTAATATTCTGAGATAATGAATTTTAGGGTTTCTTGTCTGTAAGCCATAATCATCAACATTAACACAAATAAACACTTGAAAAAGTTCACTCTGTTTGTAATGACTCTATATAATATATGTGTTTCACTTTTTGAACTGAATTACTGAAAAAAAAAACTTTTTGATGATATTCTAATTTATTGAGATGCACTTGTATCTTCCAACTCCAACAACCCTCCTGACATATAACTTATTATTACTGGTAAGAGGACTGATCTGTCCACTCATGTCCTTTGCTTTATTATATTGTCCCTGTTATTCTCCACATGAGATGGAAACTGGAGGTGGAGCTGCCTCCACCACCAGTCACATTGCATTCCCGCCATTTATCATGCACATACAATCGTGAGTAACTCCTGGTTGGGAAATGAATTTACACTTGCATAGTGGCATTTATTACTGCTACATTTGTACAGTGGTTATGACTGTATGGACTGTGCATCTTATCCCCACTTGTTTTTTTGGTGGTTAGTACTGTCCATTCTTTGTTCCACTGAAGGGACTACCAGGGTATCATAGGGCTTATGTTCCAGTGCAGAGACAAACTTTTCAGGGTGGTTATCCTGCTACTATTTTAAGGGCCTAGCACTGAGTGAACTTTAGACTACTGAAAGTATGTACCATCCTTCTTGGTCTCCCCTCCACTGTCTATATAATTAAACACATCATTTGCTGTTAGAGGATGTTAGGGCTGTTGTATAAACCACTGTCTTAGTCCCATTTGTTTGCTTATCATTAGCAATCCAATGTGCTAGACACTATTTAAGGCCCTATTATACGGGCAGATTATTGTTAAGATGATCGCAAACGAGTGTTCGTATGAACACTTGTTAGCGATTATCTGCAAATGTAATATCGCTGTAGATTACCAGATGAACGAGCAAACCGCTCGTTCATTATGTTATCAGGATCTTTTAACATCTTAAAAAATCCTGCTTTGCAGGTGGCGTTTCGCGCAGTGTAATAGGCGCTCTGTTGCTAACAAACAATGATGCAGTATAGGGATGAGCAATGCATTAATGATCACTCATCCCTATACTGAGGAGGATATCTCTGCATTTAATGAACTTATATGTATTTTATCAGGGGTTTGTGTGATAGGCCAATACAGTACAATACAATACAAAGTAGCAAGTATGTGTCAAGTGAAAAGAAAATTATACATGGTTTTCAAAATTTTTAATAAATAAGTATCTGAAAAGTGTGGCGTGCATTTGTAGTCAGCCCCCTACACTCTGATACCCCTAAATAAAATCCAGTGTGACCAACTGCCTTCAGAAGTCACTTAATTCATTCCACCTGTGTGCAATTCTCAGTATAACTACAGATGTTTTGTGAAGGCTTCAGAGGTTTGTTAGTGAACATTAGTGATCAAACAGCATCATGAAAACTAAGGAACACACTAAACGGGTCAGGGATAAAGTTGTGGAGAAGTGTAAAGCAGGATTAGGTTATAAAAAACATCCCAAGCTCTGAATATCTCACGGAGCACTGTACAATCCATCATCTGAAAATGGAAGGAGTATGGCACAACTGCAAGCCTACCAAGACATAGCCGTCCACCTAACCTGACAACCTAGGCAAGGAGAGCACAAATTAGAGAAGGAGCCAAGAGGCCCATGGTCACTTAGAGGAGCTGAAGAGATCCACAGCTCAGGTGGGCGAATCTGTCCAAAGGACAACTATTAGTCGTGTACTCCCCAAATCTGGCCTTTATGGAAGAGTATCGAGAAAGCCATTTTTGAAAGCAAGTAGAGATGAGCGAATCTTCAAAAATTCGCTTTGGTGAATAATTGACAAATTTATAACAAGATTCTTTCTTAATACGAATTTATTCGGTCGAAGTTGCGTTAAAAAATAATCGTTGTTCTGCGAACATTCCTGCATAAATTACGAACATACAGTCTAACAGTTGTTAAAAGTACGCTACTGAACTGAATACGTAAGCATTAGCGTACAAAGTGCGTACAAAATTCAATTGTGATCCACGTGAGGTAATTTTGTAATCCAAACAGGTAACATGTAATCAACATGGATAATATAAAATAGCAGCAAATAGAGAAACCTTTTTGCAAAAGGGGCTCCCAAATAACCTGAGAAGGGGGGAAAAAGGAAAATAGGCGCACTTAGGTGCAACTGGGAATTTTCTGCAGAATGGGGGGAGTCTTGACAAGCCGTGGCCATCTGTGTGAGAGTCAAACATGGGGCAATAAAAACAAGATAAATTAAAAATGTGCCAACTAGCTCTCACCCGTCAGGTGCACTCCATGTTGTGGCTCCCATAGGTCCAGATCATGAGGTGTCCTTTAAGTCAGCCAGACAGAGACAGCCAGTTGTAGAAGGGTTCAGATGAGGGACCTGAAGTCCTCCTCGCTGCTACTGCTGCTAAACAACATGAGGATGCTCCTGCCTCCTGTAGGCCAGACTGGCTGCCATTGTTGAGCTCCACTGCCCTCTGCTGCTTGAATTTGGACTTGACCGGGTGGTACTGGTCACACTGGTGAGCGCTGCTGCCACTTGAACCTTCATCTTTCCGGATCTTCCTGCCGGGACAACAGAGGTAAGGATTTCTGGCTGCAGCAGTTGAGGCAAGGCTGCACCCAAGGAAGAACCACCAGCTCCCCGGGCTGCTGATGATGCCATTTTCCACGGTAGCTGGTACTGGATCACCATGGGCTGGAAAGTGAAAGATGAGGTAGTCAGCTGACCCAGGTGAAAGGATTGTGGTGGTGGTGGTGGTGGCAATCCAGGGATCAGAGGCTCCGGCTGTGGCTGTAGTTTATCTCTGAAATGGAGGGTGCCATCTGCTGTCTCTTGTTGGCAGCGCACGCATCCTGCGGCTGCTGGTTCCTCCGGCCAAACTTCTGCTGGTGATGCAGGGACCAGGAGTTTAGACAATAACGTTACCCCTGTAGCAAAGGGGCCTTTCAGGGATACCATGGTGGTAATTTCGACCTGATCCCCCACGTATAGGCTGTGACAGACCTGCGGCCCACCAAGTACTCCTCCCCATCCTCATCGTCTGCAAGGAAGCCACTGCCTCTCTCCACCGAAAACCATATGACGGTTCCTTTGCGCCTTTCCAGTGTAGGGTCTCTTGGCCTAGGATGGTCAAGCACTTGGATGACCCAATCCTCCACCGCTTTCTTATAGTCCCATAGGGTCTGGGCTGTCACTGATGTAGGCATGATGGGATTCTCCCACATGGAAGGTGTTCTCCTCCTGGGCGGTGGAGTGGACGCTCCAGCTGCCTCCGCCACACCAGCCAGCACAGCGGACACCTCCGGTGCCCGTGCGATTCTCTGGATCACTTGTGCCACTCTGATCTCTTCAGAAATCTCCAGTGGTTCGGACTCGGTACTCCACACCATCTCTCCCCACTTTGGGCGCAGTTATTTTGCCATGCTGTCTTGTTCACCACTGGCTTGAACTGGAGAGGTGGGTGGAGTAATAAGGGAGGAGTCTTCACTCCCTATACTTGCAAATAGTTAGTTCCCGGTGGGCCGGGCCGGTTTTTCCCGCTTCTGAGGGGGGTGTATCTTCACTTTCCCGCTCTTCAGGGGGCGTATCGTTATTTTACCACTTCGCGGGGCCGGGGGGCAAGAAGAATGCATATGTAGTGTTAGCGTACAAAATTTTTATAACATTTAATATTCGTACAAAGCTAATCTGAAAAAATCTGTATTTGCTTCGGAGTAGGAAATAAGGAGGATTCGTAACTAATATACGAAGCGGCGAATAGATTCACTCATCTCTAAAAGCAAGCCATAAGAAGTTCCGTTTGCAGTTTCCCACAAGCCATATAGGGGACACAGCAAACACATGGAAGAAGGTACTCTGGTCAGATGAGACAAAATTTGAACTTTTTGATTTAAATGTAAAACGCTTTGTGTGGCAGAAAACTAACACTGTACATCACCCTGAAAACACTATGTCCACAGTGAAATACGGTGGTGCAACATCATGCTATAGGGATGCTTTTCTTCCGCAGGGATAGGGAAGTTGGTCAGAGTTGATGGGAAGATGGATGGAGCTAGATATAGGGCAATCCTGGAAGAAAACTTGGTAGAGGCTGCAAAAGACTTGAGACTGTGGGCGTAGGTTCACCTTCCAGCAAGACAATGACCCTAACCATACTACCGGATTTTCTCCATTCACTTCAATGGAGAGGAAGATCCGTACCAAATCCGCATGCGGAAAATCCGCACCAATCGAACACCTGCAGGTTTCAGTGCAGATTGTCCACATATAAATCCTGAATGTGTGCTATTACCCTTAGGGTGAATTCACATCAAGTTTTATGCCGCCGTTTAATGTACACATTAGGAAAAAAGCCTCCCTCCCTCTATATACATTATATACCCTCCTCCACTCCTCCCTCTATATACACTATATACCCTACTCCAATCCTCCCTCTACAGTATATACACTATATCCCCTTCACTCCTCCCTCTATATACACTTTATACTCTCCTCCAGTCCTCCCTCTATATACACTATATCCCCTCCTCCAGTCCTCCCTCTATATACACTCCTCCAGTCCTCCCTCTATATACACTATATACTCTCTTCCAGTCCTCCCTCTATATACACTATATCCCCCCCAGTCCTTTCTCTATATACACTCCTCCAGTCCTCCGTCTATATACACTATATACTCTCTTCCAGTCCTCCCTCTATATACACTATATACCCTCCTCCAGTCCTCCCTCTATATACACTATATCCCCTCCTCCACTCCTCCCTCTATATGCACTATATCCCCCCCTCCAGTCCTCTCTCTATATACACTATATCCCGTCCTTCACTCCTCCATCTACAGTACAGACCAAAAGTTTGGACACACCTTCTCATTCAAAGAGTTTTCTGTATTTTCATGACTATGAAAATTGTAGATTCACACTGAAGGCATCAAAACTATGAATTAACACATGTGGAATTATATACTGAACAAAAAAGTGTGAAACAACTGAAAATATGTCTTATATTCTAGGTTCTTCAAAGTAGCCACCTTTTGCTTTGATTACTGCTTTGCACACTCTTGGCATTCTCTTGATGAGCTTCAAGAGGTAGTCACCTGAAATGGTATTCCAACAGTCTTGAAGGAGTTCCCAGAGATGCTTAGCACTTGTTGGCCCTTTTGCCTTCACTCTGCGGTCCAGCTCACCCCAAACCATCTCGATTGAGTTCAGGGCTGGTGACTATGGAGGCCAGGTCATCTGGTGTAGCACCCCATCACTCTCCTTCTTGGTCAAATAGCCCTTTCACAGCCTGGAGGTGTGTTTGGGGTCATTGTCCTGTTGATAAATAAATGATGGTCCAACTAAACGCAAACCGGATGGAATAGCATGCCGCTGCAAGATGGTGTGGTAGCCATGCTGGTTCAGTATGCCTTCAATTTTGAATAAATCCCCAACATTGTCACCAGCAAAGCACCCCCACACCATCACACCTCCTCCTCCATGCTTCACGGTGGGAACCAGGCATGTAGAGTCCATCCATTTCATCTTTTCTGCGTGGCACAAAGACACGGTGGTTGGAACTAGGGATGAGCGAACTTTTGAAAAGTTCGGTTCGTTTCGGCGAACTTTCTTGAATTTCGGATTCGTACGAACCGAACCTAAAACGAACCTTGCTATAACGGCTGAATAATTGCTTCTACAATAATGGGAGTCAGATAGGGTATAGTTTTGTTTACTTGCAGTTGCTATTACAATGAAAAAAGTGGAAAAAATCCAAGTGACTTCAACAATGGCAACGCAAAATATACGCATATTTGAGAATTTACACTAATGCGTACGCTAATGCGAACATTCCCGCACAGATAACGAATATACAGTGTAGTGTTGTCAAAGGTACGCTACTTAACTGAATATGTACGCATTAGCGTACTCATACACTGCGTCTGCGAACATTCCTACTCAAGTAACGAACATACAGTGTAGCGTTGTCAATTGTACGCTACTTAACTGAATATGTACGCATTAGCGTAAGCATACACTGCGTCTGCGAACATTCCTACTCAAGTAGCGAACATACAGTGTAGCGTTGTCAATTGTACGCTACTTAACTGAATATGTACGCATTAGCGTACATTCTCAATAAATATGCGTATATTTTGCGTCGCCATTATTTTAACCAGATTCGTTCCGAACTTTCTCAAAATTCGGTTTGGTGAATCTGGTTCGTTACGGTTCGGTTCGCTCATCCCTAGTTGGAACCAAAGATCTTAAATTTGGACTCATCAGACCAAAGCACAGATTTCCACTGGTCTATTGTCCATTCCTTGTGTTCTTTAGCCCAAACAAGTCTCTTCTGCTTGTTGCCTGTCCTTAGCAGTGGTTTCCTAGCAGCTATTTTACCATGAAGGCCTGCTGTACACAGTCTCCTCTTAACAGTTGTTGTAGAGATGTGTCTGCTGCTAGAACTCTGTGTGGCATTGACCTGGTCTCTAATCTGAGCTGCTGTTAACCTGCGATTTCTGAGGCTGGTGACTCGGATGAACTTATCCTCCGCAGCAGAAGTAACTCTTGGTCTTCCTTTCCTGGGGCGGTCCTCATGTGAGCCAGTTTCTTTGTAGCGCTTGATGGTTTTTGCGACTGCACTTGGGGACACTTTCAAAGTTTTCCCAATTTTTCGGACTGACTGACCTTCATTTCTTAAAGTAATGATGGACACTCGTTTTTCTTTACTTAGTTGCTTTTTTCTTGCCATAATACAAATTCTAACAGTCTATTCAATAGGACTATCAGCTGTGTATCCACCTGACTTCTGCCCAACACAACTCATGGTCCGAACTCCATTTATAAGGCAAGAAATCCCACTTAGTAAACCTGACAGGGCACACCTGTGAAGTGAAAACCATTTCAGGTGACTACCTCTTAAAGCTCATCAAGAGAATGCCAAGAGTGTGCAAAGCAGTAATCAAAGCAAAAGGTGGCTACTTTGAAGAACCTAGAATACAAGACATATTTCCAGTTGTTTCACACTTTTGTGTTAAGTATATAATTCCACATGTGTTAATTCATAGTTTTGATGCCTTCAGCGTGAATCTACAATTTTCATAGTCATGAAAATACAGAAAACTCTTTGAATGAGAAAGTGTGTCCAAACTTTTGGTCTGTACTGTACACTATATGTCAACAATAATTAGCAGGAGAATATGTCATAACTGTACAGTAGCAGCTATATAAGCAAGATAGACTGCCACCAGCACTGGGAAAACTCCGCATATTATATATAAATAAAGAAAATCAGCAGCACTACCAAAAATTGTGCTTAAAGAAAAAAGTGATTTATTTCACCAGAGCAGCAATGTTTCGGTCTTCTCACTGGAACCTTTCTCAAGCAGCCATGTAAGTTACACCAGTGTTACAAGTGTATTTAAAGCCATGATCATATGATTACAATAATTCCATTAATTTCATCATTAGGTAGCAAAATATTGTGTTACATAATTGTGAATAAAGCAAAAATTCAAACAATCTAATCACATTCACATGATGTACATAACTGTGATATAAAACAGTTAACCAACGTTTAACTAATCAATATAAAACCAAAAAATTCATAATTGTGCCATCAATGTTCATCAAAAGTGCTCTGCTATCTTCTGTGAAAAACATGTGTTGTGTATAAACAGATATAATTTAGATATAATTTAGGAAGCACAGTATACAAAATTATGACTAGGAAGTATAGATCTATACATCAGAATGGGTTCTGAGACAGGGGAGTGGATTGAATGTATGGAGGCGTTCTCTCTACAATTTGTCTCGGATCATAGTTGGTACATACCTTGCTGAGGGGTAGTGATGTTGTGGAAAACTGTATTTCGTGTCTGACCACAGATATGATGCAGTATCCTAATCCGGTCACCACACATTGGGGACATGGAAATGTTCTCATAGTATGGTTTGACCCCCCTTTGAATACAATTTGTTACTATATATTTTAATTTGACTGCGTCTTTATAACCCATAATTATTAATTAAACTCACTAATTATATATTTTTTCTATATGAGGAGGAATAAAATATTGGCCCACCAATATATATCTTTTTAATGTACTAGTTATACAATCCTGGATCGCTGATATATTCTCTGGATCACATGATCGCTACTTTGCGATCATATGTGCGTTCCAGCATGATGCTCTTCTTTGTTCCTGCTTCCTGTGGAACTTTCGATCACATGACCACTTCTGCGGTCACATGTGCATTCCACAGTGGAGCACACTTCCTCTATACGCAGCCGCAGTTGATTGTCTACAACACCGAGTGCCGTCTGACAGGAAACACATGCTGGTGGGTCATTTTTGATAGCTAAATTATATCTGTTTATACACAACACATGTTTTTCACAGATGATAGTACAGCACTTTTGATGAACATTGATGGCACAATTATGAATTTTTTTGGTTTTATATTGATTATGTAAACGTTGGTTCACTGTTTTATATCACAGTAATGTACATCATGTGAATGTGATTAGATTGTTTGAATTTTTACTTTATTCACAATTATGTAACACAATATTTTGCTACCTAATGATGAAATTAATGGAATTATTGTAATCATATGATCATGGCTTTAAATACACTTGTAGCACTGGTGTAACTTACATGGCTGCTTGAGAAAGGTTCCAGTGAGAAGACCGAAACATTGCTGCTCTGGTGAAATAAATCACTTTTTTTCTTTAAGCACAATTTTTGGTAGTGCTGCGGATTTTCTTTATTTAATTAAGAAGGATTTGATCACGTCCGGAGCCGCGGGCACACCTTCACATTTTTCACTTTGCTGTGCTGCTTTCATTTCATTTTTTATCACATATTATATATACAGTCATGGCCAAAAGTTTTGAGAATGACACAAATATTATATTTTCACATGATCTGCTGCCCTCTGGTTTTTATGTGTGTTTGTCAGATGTTTTTATCACATACAGAAATATAATTGCAATCATATTATGAGTAACAAAAGCTTATATTGACAGTTAGAATGAGTTAATGCAGCAAGTCAATATTTGCAGTGTTGACCCTTCTTCTTCAGGACCTCTGCAATTCTCCCTGGCATGCTCTCAATCAACTTCTGGACCAAATCCTGACTGATAGCAGTCCATTCTTGCACAATCAATGCTTGCATTTTGTCAGAATTTGTTGGTTTTTGTTTGTCCACCCGTCTCTTGATGATTGACCACAAGTTCTCAATGGGATTAAGATCTGGTAAGTTTCCAGGCCATGGACCTAAAATCTCTATGTTTTGTTCCCTGAGCCATTTAGTTATCACCTTTGCTTTATGGCAAGGTGCTCCATCATGTTGGAAAAGGCATTGTTGATCGCCAAACTGCTCTTGGACGGTTGGGAGAAGTTGCTCTTGGAGGACATTCTGGTACCATTCTTTATTCATGGCTGTGTTTTTAAGCATGACTGTGAGAGAGCCGATTCCCTTGGCTGAGAAGCAACCCCACACATGAATGGTTTCAGGATGCTTTACAGTTGGCATGAGACAAGACTGGTGGTAGTGCTCACCTCGTCTTCTCCGAATAAGCTGTTTTCCAGATGTCCCAAACAATCGGAAAGGGGATTCATCAGAGAAAATGACTTTACCCCAGTCCTCAGCAGTCCACTCCCTGTACCTTTTGCAGAATATCAGTCTGTCCCTGATGTTTTTTCTGGAGAGAAGTGGCTTCTTTGCTGCCCTCCTTGGGACCAGGCCTTGCTCCAAGAGTCTCCGCCTCACAGTGCGTGCAGATGCACTCACACCTGCCTGCTGCCATTCCTGAGCAAGCTCTGCACTGCTGGTAGCCCGATCCCGCAGCTGAAACACTTTTAAGAGACGGTCCTGGCGCTTGCTGGTCTTTCTTGGGCGCCCTGGAGCCTTTTTGGCAACAATGGAACCTCTCTCCTTGAAGTTCTTGATGATGCGATAGATTGTTGACTGAGGTGCAATCTTTCTAGCTGCGATACTCTTCCCTGTTAGGCCATTTTTGTGCAGTGCAATGATGACTACACGTGTTTCTTTAGAGATAACCATGGTTAACAGAAGAGAAACAATGATGCCAAGCACCAGCCTCCTTTTAAAGTGTCCAGTGGTGTCATTCTTACTTAATCATGACAGATTGATCTCCAGCCCTGTCCTCATCAACACCCACACCTGTGTTAATGGAGCAATCACTGAAACGATGTTAGCTGGTCCTTTTAAGGCAGGGCTGCAATGATGTTGAAATGTGTTTTGGGGGATAAAGTTCATTTTCTAGGCAAATATTGACTTTGCAAGTAATTGCTGTTAAGCTGATCACTCTTTATTACATTCTGGAGTATATGCAAATTGTCATTATAAAAACTGAAGCAGTAGACTTTGTAAAAATTAATATTTGTATCATTCTCAAAACTTTTGGCCATGACTGATGCATAACAAATGCAAATCTACCTCCTGGGCAAATTGTACAGTGAATATAAAAACTGAGTGGAATTGACCATTAAAATCCTGTTTTATTTTAGGATTACTTTCTAATTCATGCATATGATGTGAATTGCAAACATTTACTGTTTGCAACAATCATAATTTACTGCCAGATGGGATGCTTACATTACTTGTTGCTTTCTGTGAACTGTTAAGAACCTGTTAGAGTGATTATTGCCTGACTGTGCATTAATATGTATGACAAATATGACTCTTTTAAACCATACTTAGTTCAGATAAGCTTTTAGAACATTCCATTGAATCAAAGTGAGTATCATATTGTTCCAGATAAATGAACTAAATCACAAAATCAGACTAATGTTCCTCATAGAAAAACTGATCATTTATGTGGATTTGGACAATCTCTCATGCAGGAAGATCCATCATACAACTTATTGGGCATAAAAGGACTTAGCAGTGGACAAATTCATGAATAGAGGGGGACATTTATTAAGACTGGCGATTTAGACGCCGCTCTTAATCCCTCTGCGCTGACGGTGGATGCGCCAAAGTTATGTAGAGGCACAGGCCTCTATATAACTTTGGTGCTTGCTGCTGCTGCTGGTCGTGCAACATGCATTAATCTATGCCAGTGCCCTTGCAGGCGTAGTTTAAGGCCATTTTCCATCCCATAAACTGGTGTACAAAATGATGAATGAGACGGCCCTCTTCCCCACCCATGCCATGCCACCTTTTTCAGCGACTTCACAAAGGTGGCATGAGCAGGCTAAAGTCACAGATTTTGTTACAGACCTAAATACACCAGAAAGTAGGTATAAACCGTAATAAATGTCCGCCATAGTGTTTGGCAAAAAAAAGCAATGGCCTGTCGGCGTGCTTGTATGTGAGATATGAAAGCTTATAAGAGCTGTCATTTCCTATGTGTCAAAAGGGACCAGGAAACAGAGACCAGCAAGGGATTGAGAGCTCCGTTGGATTGATGAAGTGAGTATGGATTTTAAATCATTTTTTTTTCACAACATTGTTAGCACATTTGAAAAATAAATACTGTCTGATGACCTTTTTAAACTAGAGATGAGCGAACTTCTTGAATTTTGTTTTATGTCCAATTCGTCAAATTCTAAATGAACCGAATGTGCTCTAATTGCCCTAAAAATTGATATATAAGACACAAAGGTCTCCTGTGACTCTATTTTTTTTTTCTAAAATGTCGTTATCTCTTTTTAAAATATTTTTATTTCACAAATTGTTGTGCTTTCTCTTTGGGGGGGGGGGGGGGGGGATGAAAACAAAACATCTTGTTTTATCCAGTATCAAGTACAAGCAGTACACACAAAATACATGCATTTGCTTGCCATGGCATGCTATCAATTAGGTCAGGGATCTCAAACTCGTGGCCCTCCAGATGTTGCAAAACTACAACTCCCAGCATGCCAGGAGAGCCTACAGCTATTGGGGCATGCTGGGAGTTGTAGTTCTGCAACATCTGGAGGGCCATGAGTTTGAGATCCCTGAATTAGGTTATTAATGATTGTCTGACTAATGTTCTACCACGCTGAATGCACTTGGGCACACAAATCATCAAGATCCACTGCTGGTAGCTCCCTTTGCAGTTGCCAACCAATGACATCACAGATGCATACATCTCAAATGTCTCTCTTTGGAGGCACAGTGACTCTTTTTGACCCAGGTCCCTCTGTCCCTCTTCCTTCCTTAAATATCCCTCTTTTTGACCTGGGAAATAAATGTGCATGAATAAATTGCTCCAGAAACTATCTGTCTGGTTCCCACCTGTATATTAGACCTCAGCTTATATATTTATTCTAAAAATATTTTATATTTATATACTTACATATTTTTTTAATATTTCTTACAATTTAGAAGGAGTATTCCTGTGCAAGAAAAAAGCTGTCCTGGAACACCTTACTGATTCCCTGCCACTTTAGTTCTGATGCATTCCACTTCTTACTACAGTTTCGACAAGGCAATGGCTGTGATGCTGATCAGCCAATCACTGACTTTATCCATGACCCACCTCAAAACCAGCGATTGGATCTTACACACAAAGTCATAAGTGTCTCTTATTGTCCATCCAAAAAGTTGGGTGATATGCAGATGTGCTTGATGGGAGAGGTGTACAGAGACCCTGCAGGTCATGGTAGCATGTTTAGGCAATGCAGACTGCTCACAGTTGCACAAAACATGTGACCTGGTGTTGCCCTGTTGGAAAATGCTTCCTAGTTCCATGTCCAAATCAATGCAATGCCAAGCTGTTAGTGTACTTGAAATGAAGACTAGAGGGGTCCAGCTAAAGACATTATGCCAGCCTACACCATAATCCTGGGAGTAGGACTGATGTCCCCTTTGGAAGGCCTTTTCATGGCATTGCCCACGTGGTCTCTAGACCAATCTCTGGCCATCATTGCATCAGAGACAAAAACAGCACTCATTGCTGAAGAGGATAGAGCTCCATTCCAGCATCTACTGTTGTCTTGCTGTGCACCATGACAGCCTTTGACAGCGGTGGTGTAAGGTCAATGGAAAATCTGTAGATGCATGTCTATAGACATTGTTTTCTACATTAGACTTGGGATGTGACATCCAAGTTCACTGCTAGTACAAAATGAATTACTACATGCGATCGTTCTAATGACATGGTCTGGTTGTGCAGAGGTTCACCTCTGTGCACGTCTTGTTGTCATTCCAGTTCATCATTGCTTTCCCAACCAACAGGGCATTCAACGTTGAGCAGTGCTGACATCTCGGCCTAGGTGCGTGGTGATTTGCTGGAGTGATAAATTAAGGTATCTCAGTTTGCGACAAGTGTCGATAACTGGCACGTTGACAAACAGGAGGCATCACACAATCATCCCACACAACTTAATCTGATTTCTGAGGTCTAAAAAACTTTCTTTTCAATCTAATTTTTATTCCCCTCCCACATGCCATAGATTGGAGCTAGGTGCTTGAAAATTTGATCATCTGCAGATCTTAGCGACACCTGCCCCTTCCTCAAATTGCATACCATTACGGCTTGCCCTACTTGTTGTGGCAGTTTCAATTTTGAGGAGTGTAGCTATGGGTAAATGCATGGTTGATGGTCTTAACAAACAGCATGTTTAAAAACACACTGCACTATCACATTTTTTATGCTCTTTAATATTAGAAACCTTACAAAAATTATTGGGGGCAGATGGTGTTTAAACACACAGTGTTGTTGAAAAAAAAGTGGCTTGTTGGGACCATGTGTCCAAAAATTATGCCTTAATTGGGAAAGATCCCTGTCCCTGTTTATACACACCAGGTCATGAGAAACAGTGGCTTACTCTGCATGTGTCCAAAAAGTATGGGTTAATGGAGACAGAATGCTTGCTAGTATTTATATATACAGAAGTGTTAATTCTGAGAAGAATCAGTGGCTTGTTTAGAAGTTGAACAAGTCTGGAAAAATTCTCACTTTTATTTGGGAACAGCAGTACAGTGTGGATGTGGAAAGGGTAAGTTGTGTAGGAGTAAAAACTAGAAGCAATAGTAGCGCCAGCAGTAGAGCACAGTACAGAAAAGACAAGGCTATAAGTAGATGTGTATGCGGCTGTGTTGAGGTAGTAGTCGTAGTAGTGGAGGTTGTGTAGGGGTAATGGTAGTGGCAGTAAGGGTAATGGTAGAGGAATCAGCAGTGGGGAGCAGCAGCGGTGGTGGTGGCAGCAGCACCTATAGCAGGGATCAGCAACTTCCAGCACTCCAGCTATTCTGAAACTACAATTCCCAGAATCCTCCTTTCACTTCCATGGACTTACAAGAACAGCCAAGAAAGTTTGCATGCTGGGAGTTGTAGTTTCACAGCAGCTGGAGTGCAGAAGGTTGCTGATCCCTGAGCTATAGGTTAGAAACATAATGGTAGGCAGTGGCCACTCAAGGTGATAACAGTCAGCACCTCGTTTAGATGGCATGGTGCACGTGTCCATGGTCAGCTTCCCGTAGATAATATTGAAGAAACGACCGGCAGTCACTGAATAGATGAGCTTAGTCTTTTCATTTCCAAAGTTTTTATTCATTTTATCAATAAGAAAACATGAATAGACAGCAATCAGTCACAAGCATTACAAGAAATATAACTGTGAGACACTGAAGGGGTTAATCCTGGATGGCCGGTATATTTCTCCTGGGTTCAGCTACTATGCCTACTAGAGACTGAGGGAAGTTCATGTCTCCCAACAGGAGACATGGGGAAACCAGGAAAGTGCGATATGGTCTCCAGCAAAAGTAGTTGCTGGAGACATTTTGATAAAGTGTGTTTGGGCCTGGTTTTTTGGGATGGATGACAGGTTTGGCAGTGGGGCCATCCATCCCACTTCCTCCACTCCAGGTCTTAGGGTTTGGAGTCAGGCACCACAGGTGCTGAGGCTGGACCATTAGCAGGTCGATAAAGCCTACAAGATGTGTAGACAGAGGGAGGCTGTGTGCAGCTAGGAATGCTGAAGGCTGCTGGCCTCAGGAGATACGTTTGACGCTATCAAAGGTAAAAAACTTGTGGACTGAACTGCATAACATGTTGTATTCGTGTGGCTGTAGCTAGACGCACGTATAGTGAGGAAAACTGTCTTATGTTTAGGTAGTGCTGGACAAGCAGGGTTTATTTTGTTTGTGCCTGAAGCAAAGGCTGTATTATCTTTTATTTTGAGCTTGTGAATAAATGCAGGCCAAGCCTGTAATTTGGACTTCATCTGTGTCTGGGACTCTGACTGCTGTTCACACCGCAAACCCGCACCCTACCGAGCTAACTTCCCCACAATAACCTATAAGGCTACACAACGTCAATACAGGTGGACTGATATAAAAGAAGCTAACAGTAGGTTTCGTACAATTTGCTGTCCAAAAAAAAAAAAAACAGAACAATAAGGGACGCAGTGCGAGTGCGTCTCCAATAAACAGTCATGAAGATAACAGCAAGTGAATTCTCAGTTTATCCTTTGAACATAAACAAGATAGAGAGTGTGTCCAGGTGAGTGCCGTCCATTTCTCAAACTGGTTTCTTATTTATGCAAAATCAATACCTTAACATAAAGTGTACGAGGAAATAATGCGATCAGGAAAAGGGTCAGTTCAAGAATGCCCCGTATCGCGGGTTCGGTCAGCTGGAGAACCAGGTGCTAGTAGTCCAAAGCTGCCAAGTCTGGTTAAATTTGGATCCAGAAAGTCCCTGCATATTCATCATTTTTTCATGTAACCAAGTGGTGTTCACTAATGCAATTACCTCCGATAACGGGGGAATATGAGGGGACTTCCAATGTCTTGTGATCACAAGTTTTGTTGCCATGAAAATATGCATCAGTAATGTTCTAATTGGATGGGGTAAAGTATTAATATTAAAAAAGAGGAGTGCCATATCAGGTAATATAGTCATTTTTAGTTTGGTGAGATCATTCACCAGAGTGTTGACTCTCCACCATAATGGGAGAATCTTAGGGCAAGACCACAATGTATGTAGTATAGAGCCTCGTTGCCCACAGTTTCTCCAACATTCAGGGGAGGATCCTGGGTACATTATGGATAGTCTCGTAGGGGTATAATACCATCTCAGACATGTTTTGTAAATTGCTTCTTGGTGGGTAACACATCTGAAAGCTTACGTAGCAGCGGAGTGCCATTGGTGTGGAGAGAAAGACAACTGTAGGTCAGTTTCTCATTTAACCAACGGAGTAGGTTTGGACCAGAGAGGTCCCTGGACCAACATATTGTAAAATAAAGATATGCCACCCCTTTTTGGGATTGTGTTGTATAAATATCTAAGAGCTACAGTAGGTATATTTTTTGGGTCTCCCTCATTTTTCCCTAAAAGGGACCTAATTTGGAGGAATTTGTAAAATTCTCTATTAGGTAGCTGGAAGGTTTTGGTCATATGAGAGAATGACAAAATGCCATCCTGATCTCTCATGTCCTGTGTTGAGGAGATCCCATGTGAGGACCAGGTCATGAGATCCAGATCAGGTATAAGGTCTGCTAAGCATGATATATTGAGAGCATCAGGGGGGATATTTCTTTTGTCGGAAGAGTTACTCAAGTAGAAACTCCAGGCTTTAAGGGAGGTTTGGATTGCAGGTAAGGGTGATATCTGCGGTCTGTTACCCCATGCTACATCCACTAGTGGGGAGCGAAGGGTAGAAATACCAAGGGAAGTTCTTTCTATATGTACCCAATGTTTATCTGGGGAATCTTTCCACCAGTGTACTAACTGATCTAGTAAGCTGGCACGGTAGTATACCCTTAAATTAGGTACTCCCAAACCTCCTAATTTTTTGTGCACGGTTAGTGTAGAATAGGCTATTCTAGGACGCTTGGATTCCCATATGAATGCCATCATCTGTTGTCTAGCTTTTTCAAAAAATGATTCTGGAATATGTATTGGGAGGGTCCTAAAGTGATATAAAAGTTTGGGTGGTAATAGCATTTTATAGGCTACAACTCTCCCAAACCAGGAGATCAGATAAGATTTGAGACCTTGTATATCTCTCTGGACAGCATCCAATAGAGGGGGAAAGTTGGTGTTGTATGTTTGAGATGTTGGAAATGTTAATTGGATTCCTAGATATTGTATATTCTTAGGTTGCCAATATAAAGGGAATTGGTTTTGTAGAGTTTGTAGAATATCTGGGGGGAACCAAACAGGGAGGCATTGAGATTTGTCTACATTTAGTTTATACAAAGAAATGTTGCTAAATCTGTTCAAAAGGTCAAAAACCTTCGGTAGTGAAGAGTTAGGATTAGTGCAGGTAATAATAATATCGTCAGCAAAAAGTGCAAGTTTGTGTTCTTTGGTTCCCACCGAAATGCCTGTAATCTTTTCTTCCTGGCAAATTAGTTCAGCTAAGGGTTCAATTGAGAGTACAAAAGACAGGGGAGAGAGGGGGCACCCCTGCCTGGTACCATTGGTAAGAGAGAAGGAGGTGGAGGTGGTGCTATTGGTGAAAACCTTAGCACAGGGGTTAGAATATAAGGCACAGATGGCAGAATAGATCGGGCCAGAGAAGCCAAACTTCCTCAGAACTGAGAATGCGTATGGCCAGCATATCCTATCGAACGCTTTTTCAGCATCAAGGGTAAGGAAGGTAGATGAGGTTTTGCTAACTTCTATAGAGCATAGGAGGGAAAATAGTCTTCTAGTATTGTCTGGAGCTTGTCTCCCAGCTACAAATCCTGTTTCATCAATTGAAATTAAAGAGGGAATTATAGTCAACAGTCTATTTGCTATAATCTTCGCGTACAGTTTGACATCACAGTTTAAAAGTGAGATTGGTCGATAGCTCGTGGTTTGTAGGGGTGATTTACCTGGTTTTGGTATGGTCACTATCAGTGCTTCCAGCATTTCAGGGGGAAATGAACTGGATTGCATTGCACTGGAGAATACTGGGAGGAGATATTTAGTAAGAAGATGGGAATATTTCTTGTAGTAAAGGGAGGAAAAGCCGTCCGGGCCTGGGGCCTTGTTAAGTGGCATCGAACGAATCACTATTTCTTTCATCGATATGGGCTGGTTGAGTAGGTTGAGTTGTTCAGGCAATAAGTGGGCAATTGGATGCTATCCAGAAAGGAGTCAATGTTCTCCGGGGTTGGTTGAGGAGTGAGAGAATTATTTTTCAGGTTATATAGGTCCAAATAGTAATCTTTGAAGGCATTAGCTATGTCTTTAGGGGTTGTCATCGGGCTTTTAGAAACCAGATGGTGTAGGCAAGAAATTCTTGATTTCAGCAAAGAATTCTTTAAGAGAATGCTCTACAACTTCGCTGACGGATGACATAGAGAGGAGATTTGTATTGAGTCTTCAAATATAATATGAGGTTTTGGGAGGGCCTTCTGTGATAAACAACTTAATAGGTGCATGGTCCGACCACTGAATTGTACCAATATCAGCTGCTGAAACATGTTCTATGAGAGATCTCCCAATCCAAAACATATCTATCCTTGAGTATGTCTTATGGACTGCAGAGTAGTACGTGAAGTCCTTTTCATTGACATGTAAGAGACGCTATATTTCATAAAGGTCATGTGCCCAAGCCACCTTTGCCACATGGATCCTATGACAGGATGGGCCTGCCGTGGTGTCCAATGAAGAGTTGCAGATTGCATTAAAGTCTCCACATACAATCACCATTCCTTTTTGTATTTTCTGTAGTTTGTCCAGAAATCTGCGTAAAAATCGTTCAGAATGCGAATTCGGTGCATAAATATTCGCTATAGTGTATTCAACATTGTTGAGAAGGCAATGTATAATAATGCATCTATTCATTGGATCAATCCAGGTTTGGTGAACATGTACAGCTATTGTTGATTTAAAGGCTATAAGTACCCCTCTCTTCTTTTTAATGAAGGACGAGAGGAATATATCAGCATAATCCCTGTGGCAAAGTTTAGGTGGGTTCACTGATGAAATATGTGTCTCCTGCAAACATACAATATCACAGTTTTGCTGTTTTAGTTCTCTCCACATTGTGGATCTTTTGAAAGGACTATTAAGACCTCGTACGTTCAAGGACAAACATTTAAGTACCATTTTCAGTTGTAGGGTATAGATGAGGACTGAAATACCTTAGGAACAGTAATACATGGTAGGGACGACCTAATGCTTCGTCCTTACTAGTGTTGGAACGGCACCCACCTGGACGGAAGGTAATAAGAAAAACATAGTCAAGAAGATTAGAGCCTAAAAGAAAAACAGCATTAAACCAGATACATAAGAAAATTTGCAGTACGCAGATTGCTTTCTCTATGAAAAGGTCTGAGGTACAGAACATAGTGGGGGTTAGGGTTGTCGCGGGTATCGAAATTTCGATACTGAATCGATACTTTTATACCAGTATTGATTCGGTACCAGAATTTGCTCTTTTTCGATACTAAAATAAAAAATTCTCTTACTTGTCCTGCGCCACGGCTCCGCTCTGGGTCCGGCGCTCCTCTTCTTCTCCGGGCCCACGATGCACTGTCCTGACCGCATACAGCGTCAAGACGTAGTGCGCGCATTCTGACCTGACGCTGCACGCAGTCAGGTGACAGTGCAGCGCCGAGAAGAGAAGAAGAGGCGCGCCGGACCCGGAGAGGAGCCGTGGCGCAAGACAGGTAAGAGATTTTTTTACTTTATTTTGATGGGGGCACAGTGGGCTGATCTGAGGTTGATGGGGGCATGGTGGGCTGATGTTAGGTCTGATGGGGGCACAGTGGGCTGATCTGAGGTCTTATGGGGCACAGTGGGCTGATCTGAGGTCTGATTGGGGCAGAGTGGGTTGATCTGAGGTCTGATGGGGGCACAGCGGGCTGATCTGAGGTTGATGGGGGCATGGTGGGCTGATGTGAGGTCTGATGGGGCACAATGGGCTGATGTGAGGTCTGATGGGGGCACGGTGGGTTGATCTGAGGTCTGATGGGGACACGGTGGGCTGATCTGAGGTCTGATGGGGGCACAGTGGGTTGATCTGAGGTCTGATGGGGGCACGGTGGGCTGATCTGAGGTTGATGGGGGCACAGTGGGCTGATCTGAGGTCTGATTGGGGCACAGTGGGCTGATCTGAGGTTGATGGGGGCACAGTGGGCTGATGTTAGGTCTGATGGGGGCACAGTGGGCGGATGTTAGGTCTGATGGGGCACAGTGGATTGATGTTATGTCTGATGGGGGCACGGTGGGGCTGATCTGAGGTCTGATGGGGGCATGGTGGGCTGATGTGAGGTCTGATGGGGCACGGTGGGCTGATCTGAGGTCTGATGTGGGCACAGTGGGTTGATCTGAGGTCTGATGGGGGCACGGTGGGTTGATCTGAGGTCTGATGGGGGCACAGTGGGGTGATCTGAGGTTGATGGGGGCACCGTGGGCTGATCTGAGGTCTGATTGGGGCACAGTGGGCTGATCTGAGGTTGATGGGGGCACAGTGGGCTGATGTTAGGTCTGATGGGGGCACAGTGGGCGGATGTTAGGTCTGATGGGGCACAGTGGATTGATGTTAGGTCTGATGGGGGCACGGTGGGCTGATGTGAGGTCTGATGGGGGGCACGGTGGGTTGATCTGAGGTCTGATGGGGGCACGGTGGGCTGATCTGAGGTTGATGGGGGCACAGTGGGCTGATCTGAGGTCTGATGGGGGCATGGTGGGCTGATGTGAGGTCTGATGGGGGCACGGTGGGTTGATCTGAGGTCTGATTGGGGCACAGTGGGCTGATCTGAGGTTGATGGGGGCACAGTGGGCTGATCTGAGGTTGATGGGGGCACAGTGGGCTGATGTTAGGTCTGATGGGGGCACAGTGGGCGGATGTTAGGTCTGATGGGGCACAGTGGATTGATGTTAGGTCTGATGGGGGCACGGTGGGCTGATGTGAGGTCTGATGGGGGCACGGTGGGTTGATCTGAGGTCTGATGGGGCACGGTGGGCTGATCTGAGGTTGATGGGGGGCACAGTGGGCTGATCTGAGGTCTGATGGGGGCACGGTGGGCTGATGTGAGGTCTGATGGGGGCACGGTGGGGTTGATCTGAGGTCTGATTGGGGCACAGTGGGCTGATCTGAGGTTGATGGGGGCATGGTGGGCTGATGTGAGGTCTGATGGGGCACGGTGGGCTGATCTGAGGTCTGATGGGGGCACGGTGGGTTGATCTGAGGTCTGATGGGGGCACGGTGGGCTGATCTGAGGTTGATGGGGGCACCGTGGGCTGATCTGAGGTCTGATGGGGGCACAGTGGGCTGATGTGAGGTCTGATGGGGCACGGTGGGCTGATCTGAGATCTGATGGGGGCACGGTGGGTTGATCTGAGGTCTGATGGGAGCACGGTGGGTTGATCTGAGGTCTGATGGGGGCACAGTGGGCTGATCTGAGGTTGATGGGGGCACCGTGGGCTGATCTGAGGTCTGATTGGGGCACAGTGGGCTGATCTGAGGTCTGATGGGGGCACAGTGGGCTAATCTGAGGTTTATGGGGGCACGGTGGGCTGATGTTTGGTCTGATGGGGGCACGGTGGGCTGATCTGAGGTCTGATGGGGGGCAGGGTGGGTTGATCTGAGGTCTGATGGGGGCAGGGTGGGCTGATCTGAGGTCTGATGGGGGCACGGTGGGCTGATCTGAGGTCTGATGGGGGCACGGTGGGCTGATCTGAGGTCTGATGGGGGCACGGTGGGCTGATCTGAGGTCTGATGGGGGCACGGTGGGCTGATCTGAGGTCTGATGGGGGCACGGTGGGCTGATCTGAGGTCTGATGGGGGCACGATGGGCTGATCTGAGGTCTGATGGGGGCATGGTGGGCTGATCTGAGGTCTGATGGGGGCACGGTGGGCTGATCTGAGGTCTGATGGGGGCACGGTGGGCTGATCTGAGGTCTGATGGGGGCACGGTGGGCTGATCTGAGGTCTGATGGGGGCACGGTGGGCTGATCTGAGGTCTGATGGGGGCACTGTGGGCTGATCTGAGGTCTGATGGGGGCACGGTGGGTTGATCTGAGGTCTGATGGGGGCACAGCGGGCTGATCTGAGGTTGATGGGGGCACAGTGGGCTGATTTTAGGTTGATGGGGGCACAGTGGGCTGATGTTAGGTCTGATAGGGGCATGGTGGGCTGATGTTAGGTCTGATGGGGGCACAGTGGATTGATGTTAGGTCTGATGGGGGCACGGTGGGCTGATCTGAGGTCTGATGGGGGCATGGTGGGCTGATGTGAGGTCTGATGGGGGCACGGTGGGCTGATGTGAGGTCTGATGGGGCACAGTGGGCTGATGTGAGGTCTGATGGGGGCATGGTGGGTTGATCTGAGGTCTGATGGGGGCACGGTGGGCTGATCTGAGGTCTGATGGGGGCACGGTGGGTTAAATCTGAGGTCTGATGGGGGCACGGTGGGCTGATCTGAGGTTGATGGGAGCACAGTGGGCTGATGTTATGTCTGATGGGGGCACAGTGGGCTGATCTGAGGTCTGATGGGGACGGGCTGATGTGAGGTCTGATGGAGCACAGTGGCTGATGTGAGGTCTGATGGGGGCACGGTGGGTTGATCTGAGGTCTGATGGGGGCACGGTGGGCTGATCTGAGGTCTGATGGGGGCACGATGGGTTGATATGAGGTCTGATGGGGGCACAGTGGGCTGATCTGAGGTTGATGGGGGCACAGTGGGCTGATGTTATGTCTGATGGGGGCACAGTGGGCTGATCTGAGGTCTGATGGGGGCACGGTGGGCTGATGTTAGGTCTGATGGGGGCACGGTGGGCTGATCTGAGGTCTGATAGGGGCACGGTGGGCTGATGTGAGGTCTGATGCTGGCACAGTGGGCTGATGTGAGGTCTGATGGGGCAGACAGATTTTTTGTGTTTTATTTTTTCGGCGTGGTATCGAATATCGAATACTTTTTCTTGGTATCGAAATCGAATCAAAATTTTGGTATCGTGACAACTCTAGTGGGGGTGAGTACGTAAGTCATTAAACTTTAACAGTCTCTCTGGTGGAGGACACCACCATTTCCCTCTCCCTCATCGATGCTAAGAAGGACAGGAAAGGAGGAACAAGACAGAGGTGAGTGGATAGAAGATAAAAGTTGAGGAATGAAGATCAAAAAGGGTAAACAAGGGAGATGAGATTAGGAGGAGAAGGTTACATGAACTAAGGAGGAAGGCACCCTGTGCCATTCAACGTCCACATTCGATGGAGTTGTCTTTTTGGGGCGATGAAAGGTCTTCATCTGTGAGGATGCGCCATTTGGTCAGGAGAGCTTTACCAGCTTCTATGGAGGTGGCAGCATGGAAAGTTCCATTCCTGTTGATAAGGATTTTGGTGGGGAATCCCCAACGATATGGAATGGAATATTGGCGTAACAAGGCAGTAAGAGGAGCCAGGCGTTTGCGTGCTTGCAAGGTGGCCGCTGACAGATCTATAAATAGCTTGAGATCCTCATATGGTTCAGGTAGCAGTTGATGCTTACGTGCAGTTTCCATGGGTTTTTCATGGTAAAATGTGTACCTTGCCAATACATCTCTTGGAACATCATCAGGAAGATTGAGTGGCTTTGGAACACGGTGGGCTCGATCAATGCTGAGCTCATAGTCTGCACAAGATGGGAGCAGAACTTTGGTAAGGTTTTGCAGATAGGTCCTGAGTTCTGGTCCCGGGATGGTTTCTGGGATATTATGGAACTTTATATTATTTCTGCGGCTCCTGTCTTCATATTCCACCAGTTTTGCTTGGAGAGAATCTACTTTGTCATCTAGGAGGTTATGGGAGTCCACAAGTTCATTGTGGGCCCCAGCAAATGACGCCATCTTGGATTCTACATGTGAGACACGGTTGCCTAGATCATTAATCACTGAGTGTAATGGTGACAACAACTGAGAAAAGTCCTTATGTAAGGAGGAACGTAAAGTCAGTAACATTTCCTTTAAGGTATGTTCTGATGCGGCTTTATCTGAGGTTTGAAACTTTGAAAAAACATTAGACTCGATAGTCATAGTAGAGAGGTGTGTGGTACCTTCAGATTCTATGCTGTGTAAGCGTTGGCGCTGCTTTTGGGGACTGGTCAGAACCTTTGCGGTGCTGGTTGATTTCTAGCTGCGGCATCGTCCCCTTCGAGAGTCCCAATCCCCATTTAGTGTAAACTGCTGGGTGAGTTTAGTGTTGGGATCTGTGCGTTCATCCGCCTGAGAGTTTAAGCGTGCAGAATCATCCAGGGCCGCAGCAGGTGCACGTGGTTTGTAGGCAGCGCCATCTTTGGTTAATTCATCTCCGAAGAAAAAGTGCCCCAGAGGCATAGAGCCTTCTTCTTTCCCATCTGCTTGCCTGTCATACTGAAGTAGTTTGGCTCGCTTTGTGCCGATTTGTAGTCGCTAGGCGGGAGATAGGAGCTGGGGATTCCGGAGGTCACTCACTAGACGGCCATCACGCACGCCGGCCCGAGCTTATTCTTTTATTGTCACATAAATCAGCATGGATGTGACGCTTTTCGGCTCAGGCACAAGCCTTTTTTTCAAACATTTGTTTCCATTCACGTAGCTGTATGTGGGCTGTGGGCTTATTTTTGTGGGACAAGTTGTACTTTCTAATGCCCCAATTCAATATGGCATACAATGTAGTTGGAAGCAGGAAAAAAATCCAAAATGTAGGGGAATTGGACAAAAACACAATTCCTCTACTGTTTTAGGGGTTTTGTTCCCACGTTGTTCCATTTAGGGCAAAACTGACCTGTGCCCTTCATTCTATAATTCAGTATGATTACAACAATACCGCATAAGTATATGTATTTTATGTCTAAATAGTAGAAAAATAAATGTAAACTTTGAGAAAAATTTTTTTTTTACATCACCATATTCTAACCTCCCATAACTTTTTTTTATAGTTATATCTACTGAGCTGTGTGGGGGCTCATTTTTGTGGGACAATCTGTAGTTTTTATTGATACCATTTTGGAATGTATGTGTTTTATTACATTTTTTGGGTTAAGAGAAAAAATGGCAAATTGGCATTTTGACCCTTTTTTCTGTTATGCCATTCACAGTATTGGAAAAATATTTTTATATTTTAATAGTATGGGTGTTTTCAGTCGCATTGATACCTATGATGTTTATATTTTTTGTTATGCATGTATTTATTTTTTATATTATATGGAAAGGGAAGTGATTTAAATTTTTAGATTTTTTACATTTTTTATATATTTTTAACAGTTTTTTTACTTTTTTGTTATGATTTTGAAGTTCATATTTGAGCTTACAAAATCCTATTTCTTTAAAATTCTGAATAATCACGGATTTTAAAAATCCATTTATTACTCAGAATTGCTAATTTCTTATGTAGGCCTGCCTCGTGGCCAAAATAAGAATTGCAGCTTTAGTGCCCTGAGTCTCTTCAGAGAGACTCAGCGTATTAAAATCAATTACCGCCATCCTCACTGGCCGCAGAGGATCACGGCATCTAAATGCTTTAATTACCGCACTCGGCATTATTGCCGGTCGCAGTAATTAGCCATGTGTCTCTGCTGTATGAAACAGCGGAGACCAGCCGGCCATGACACCGACTGCACATGCCATGTTTGCCCATTGCTCCAGCGCTGTACATGTAAGGCACTGGTAGTGAAGAGGTTAAAGGTTAACTGGTATATAAACAGGGGTGGATTGGCCATAGACCTTACAGGGAAATTTCCCGGTGGGCCGGTGCCCAGGGGACCGCAGGGGCCGCCTGAGCTCTCCTCACCGCCTGCCAGTGGAAGTTTTTGGGGATGTATTTTGTGATGGACTGTGGTATTTGGCTTTGTTGGGGCGGTATAATATGCCACAATATCTTATTGTTGGCCCTGTCTTTCATCAATTCGGACCCAACTACAAAATGGGGCCACTAGTATTACTATTAGTATTTTTTTCCAGGGCCACTTTAAGTTTCCAGTCCGCCCTTGTATATAAATGCTGGTATTGCAGCACAAATTTTTCAGTAATAATGTGAGTATCTTGATGCAATACAATGGTTAACGGTTAACTAGTATATAAATGTTATTGCAGCATGGTACATATTCCCTAATAATGCAAGTTTTGGTTTTTAGCAAAGAAATTAGGACATTTGCTCAGAATTTGCAGCAGAATGCATGCTATTAGGGTGCTGGCAATAAACCTATGAACTATATAAACTTTGTTAAAAAAAAAAAAAGAAGCTGTCAGGCTATTCATACAGAAAAAATGTGGAAAAATGCAGAACTTGCCATCAAGCTGTATGAAACAAATGAGACAGTGACCAGTCCCTCATCCACTCTTTATGCTTTCTCTGATTAAAACTCTAAATTAAATCGTCATATTATCTCCCTATAGTGCAGCTATAGCATCCCTTTTAACTGGCTTGTGTCACATCCTATCACAGCTACAGTTGAGAACAGAATGGCGTCTGGCTTGTTCTAAGTAGAAGGACCTGGTTTAATACTCCCCCATGATCAGGCTGTCTGTCAGCCTCTGAGCCAATCAGGGCAAGCCATCCCTAATCCCTCCCAGGGTCATGTGATCCTCCATCTTCTTCCTTCCTGTCATTTTCCCGAGCCAATTTTTATAGTAAAAAGGTACTGTACAATTCTTACTAAGGGAATTGCCAAAACTTTACATTCATTTGGTGGATGAATTTTTGTAAAATTAATAATCAATCCAACTAGCTCATCTCTACTTTAAACATTTTTTGTGCTTATTATTTATTCATGGAAGGCATGATTGTACCATCTCCTAATTTTGTCATGGCAAGTACAATTCATATTACACTCCTGTAAAACACATGATTTACACTAGAATTAAAATACTGGAATTTGAAAGGAATTTATACCTCTATTACTGTATAAACCGATTGAAATCCACAAGTTTAACACAGTAGGATTCTAAGTTATACCTAACGGACTTGTCTTATTTCAACCTTATCAACCACGTAAAGCCATACAGGGTCTGCTCACGCGACTTTGTGTTGTACTTATGCAGCATCCCACTACTAGTGCAAAAAGGGGTTCAAATGTGTTTTAATGTGACATCTGCATTTCCTTTATGTATGCTGCTAATGTTAATGGACCCTAGAAACTGTAGATAGGTGTGCTACCCTCCCCATAGGGAAGATAAGCTAGATAAGAGAGAGTAGTGTGAGACAGTGGATGTCTCGACTGTGAAGTGAACAAGTAGATGCATAAAGGGGCAAAAGAATCAAACATATTGAAGAAAAGTGGAGAAAGAGAAAACATTGTAAAGCATTCTAGTGTTGAGAGGAGATATGTGTAGAAGCTCTGTGGAGATAACCTATCTACCGTAAAGAAACTTACAGACTTCATAGCAGACATTGTCCAGAAGGTGAACGGCTTCCGGCACCTAGGCAGACTTAAAAAGGCAGATTCCAGATGTGCCCACTATACTGCATGTGTTGTGGAAATCTGTAGTACCATTAACTGTGAGTACAGCAACTTGTGAAAAAGGTGCAGAACTTAGTTTGATGTTCGGTGTTCGGTGACGTTCCATGGTTACATAGTGAAATAGAAGTGTTGTATCTCTCTCTCTCTCTGGACGCTTAAGTGTGAGATACAGAAGTCTAGTGTGAGGAAAATTGTTTTAATGAGACCTCTTGGATTATTAACTCACTCTGCTCTGCAGCGATGGACGTTGCATCATTGTATAAGCTCTGCCAGCCCATGCATTCTAAGAACTGCACTGATGTGCTTGAACTTGATTTGCCAGTAAAGAACTGTTCTACTGTTAAATTGGTCTCATCATTGCCTTCATCAACATTGTAGGGGACTCTGCCTTGCACCTCACAATTCATTAGCACCAAGGGCCCCCAGAACCACCATCAGCTAGGAGAATCCCCAGAACCAGGGTGTGCATCTAAAGGAATAAAGGTGCTGTGCCCTTCCCATCATTGTGCCACCCAGAGGAGAGTCAGAGTGAGTAACTACAACCACCATTTTTTTCTACTATAACTCCTCTCCTGGATTTGCTGCTCTTGAGCTGTGTGTGTATCAGTGTTGCACTGGCCCACTAGAGAATCCTTTGGTGTGCCCAGGCTCTGTTACTATAATGGTATCTATAAGACTTTGTTGATCAGAATGGGTTTGGGCCTTGAGAATAATTTCCTCCCGCCCAAGGAACCCCAGTTCAACCCTGCTCATATCTGTCTATCAAATATTTATCTCAGCTATCAGTCATATCTATCTATCTATCTATCTATCTATCTATCTATCTATCTATCTATCTAGAAGAATAACTCCACGGCACTATCCAAATAGTGATTATAAGTGATGTTCTTTATTCACCAGCGCGACGTTTCAGTCCACTTGCTGGGACTTTTTTCAAGCAGTGATATACATGCATAGGTGCTCAGCCAGTATTTATACAGGTGATACCATAATTGGTCATTATACATCAATTAGTGTGAAGTAGTACAAAAGAATCCATAATATACATAGTGGGTATCATGATTAGTATTCATAAAAATATTGTGATATAAGGTATAGTGACAATCATATATATATATATAAGAAATTCAAAAGTGCTCAAAAAGCCATCAATTGATTAATACATAAACACTCCCCCAACAGGTGTACACATAAACATAGTGATTAAAAACACTTAATATACATGATTCTATGTTAAAAACAAACCAGCATGTGTCCCATCAGATCCTCGGCATCCCGGCATCATCCGGTTCCTATTGCGCAGACGCGCGCATTCAAAATGACTATAATGACGCCATGGTAGTGCGTCCATTGCTGAAATGGAACGCACATGTGGCCATGTTGTGAGACGCAATGATCATGTGATTCCCGATCACGTGATACTATTGGCACGCCCACGTGATCGCTGGAATACAAACAGAAAAAATCGTACTGAGCATGCTCTATAGCGCTCACTATATATATATATAGCGCTAATGGTGTATAGTTTGATATATTCTACTTTTTTTATATTGCAGATGAATAATTACAAGAATTTCCCTTGCTAACCAGCATGTCTCCCAACAAGATCATCCGAACATCCATGGATTCCTACGAGTTAAAATGATAAATATATATATATTTTTCTGATCATTGCTTTCTTTCCAGCCGTCTTTGGTATGCTGTGCTGAATTGGGTGCAGAATGATAGAATATATCCTATTATATTTCACTATTGCCCTATGTATCTATGACAAGAGATACATTTGAATATGAATAGGCTTTGGATTTTGGAGCGTGTTTATATATAAACATTGCTCTCATTCTATAGGGATGATACAAGTATTAGGGAGGAAATCCTTTTGTTTTGGATGTATTCTTATTAAGACGATGTACTTCATCGTCTATTCATTCTACACCTAAATGGAACATATGCCGAGATTGCGTTTGTGATGAATGGTGAGCGCTATAGAGCATGCTCAGTACGATTTTTTCTGTTTGTATTCCAGCGATCACGTGGGCGTGCCAATAGTATCACGTGATCGGGAATCACATGATCATTGCGTCTCACAACATGGCCACATGTGCGTTCCATTTCAGCAATGGACGCACTACCATGGCGTCATTATAGTCATTTTGAATGCGCGCGTCTGCGCAATAGGAACCGGATGATGCCGGGATGCCGAGGATCTGATGGGACACATGCTGGTTTGTTTTTAACATAGAATCATGTATATTAAGTGTTTTTAATCACTATGTTTATGTGTACACCTGTTGGGGGAGTGTTTATGTATTAATCAATTGATGGCTTTTTGAGCACTTTTGAATTTCTTATATATATATATATAATGATTGTCACTATACCTTATATCACAATATTTTTATGAATACTAATCATGATACCCACTATGTATATTATGGATTCTTTTGTACTACTTCACACTAATTGATGTATAATGACCAATTATGGTATCACCTGTATAAATACTGGCTGAGCACCTATGCATGTATATCACTGCTTGAAAAAAGTCCCAGCAAGTGGACTGAAACGTCGCGCTGGTGAATAAAGAACATCACTTATAATCACTATTTGGATAGTGCCGTGGAGTTATTCTTCTATATATTTGGGAAGTTGGATCACTTCCACAGCCGCTGGCACATCATCTTCACAGTCTTACAGCAGTGCCGCTTCCATATTTGTTTTGCATATCTATCTATCTATCTATCTATCTATCTATCTATCTATCTATCTATCTATCTATCTTCATATACAAGGGCCATCTTTGTGATGTCATGGAATGCCAAATGTCGCAGATTGCTGTGATGTTGTGTGCTCATTTGCAATTGCAGTTGCCAATCTGCTGTCTTGTAAACTGTGGGAAAACCCCTTTAATTGACTGAAAACTTCTTACACATTGGATTCTGTGGATGCAACGTGAAAAGAGCTCAAGATCACCTATTAGCTACTAGATAAGTGTCTATAATAAAGTGGTGAAATAGAACAGTGCACCTCATATCTATCTATCGATACTGTCTGTTGACAGGAATTTTTTTTCCTTCATGCATAGTGGGAAAAAAAACAGAACCGTTATATGCGCCCATAGAAATACATTAGGACGGACCAACAGCCTGGCTGGTTCCCTGTAAAGGGGTTAATGGATGAATACCAGAGAACTGCAGGACAACATCCTTGGGTTTAACCCAAAGTAAAACTGGTTAGTTAGCACAGTGGGATGCTGTCCGTTACAACATCTCTCTATCTATCTATCTATGAGCATGCGCAGACACATCTTAGGGTTGTATCATTTTTGTCTGCGCTTCCATAACGCAGATAAACGGATCCTGTTCCAAGATCAATTCATCTCTATGGAGCAGGATCCGTTTATAAAGTCTGCGTTTTAGATGGATCCTGACCATTGCGTTATAGACTGGTAGTGTCCAAAACGCAGATGTGAAAGTACCCCAAGATGTGTCTGCGCATGCTCATGCAATGTGTGTTCACAATACAGCAGTTACCTCAGAGCGGGTTTGAAAAGGAGCAAGCCGGCCACCACTACTACATGGCCGCGGTGGCCGTAACTACGGGCAACAGCCTGACTGATGTATGTGGGACAATGGATATACAAATAGGCAAATCTTCTAAATAAATACATTCTATTAGTAATAATATTGGTATGGCTATACCTAACTATACAAACTACATTTGTGAGATGGGAATATCCCTTTAATGATGATATGTGGGTTGGGCCCCAAGAATAATTACTTCTGGTGGACCCAAGACCCCTTTATAAGTTAAAGTAATCTCAGAATAAACTAGGACTGCATCTGCTATCAAGCCAACATTAAAATAAGTTATGGCCACACACAGATTTTGCCGTTTCAAATCCACGACACATGTCAAGTTATGTGCAGACTCATTGTGGACATTCGCCGAACAGTGTATACTGTAGGTAATGTTTTTAAAATGTCATTTGCGGCTACTGTAAAATTGCAGAAAATCTGCAGGCTTTCCAACACAGAATTTGTATTCCTGGTGACTTCCCTCCTTCATTCATCATAATGCTCTGGCTGCTGTAGAGCACCACTACATTTAAAGGAAATCTGTCAGGTACTTCTACTATAGGTAAGCAACACCAGTGCAATGTACATCTGTCTAACATCATTTCAACCATACTTTTGTTAGTGTTATCTGTATTTCAAAGTTCAGAAAATGTACTTTATTTCGTATGCAAATGTGGTCCAAAGTGAGGGAGTTACCACTGGTTTCAAGAACCCAGGACTGCTTCCTCTAACTGCCCAAGCCCACCTCTCGTAAGATCCCAAGATCCCCTCTTCACTTCTAGGATTACCTCCCCTTTCATCTTCCACTCTGCCCCTCTTCTTGTCATGGTTTTCCTTCCCTGGAGGGATATCTGGCTTTCACTGTGTTGAAGACTGGGGCTCCATGGTTATTTTGTATATTACTGTTTCCCAGGGAGCTTTGCACTTTGGATTGCTGTATTGAGACTGTTAGATGAGTGTTTCTAGTAGCTGGTCTCCCCAAGATCAGCTATTGTTTTGTTTGAGTTCTCTTCTTAGATGTCACTATTTCCCTTCAACTCCACCCATGACATCAGCCTGTGCCCACGCAAAACTTGCGCAGGCGTAGAGCCTGAATCTGCCTGTGCAGTGTCTTCCCTGCAGTGGGTATCAGACTCACTGTAGGTATGTGCCATACCTACAGTGAGTCTGATACCCACTGCAGGGAAGACACTGCACAGGCAGATTCAGGCTCTACGCCTGCGCAAGTTTTGCGTGAGGCACAGGCTGATGTCATGGGTGGAGTTGCTCCTCTGCGTCGCTCCTCTGAAGCAGTGGGTGGAGTCGAAGGGAAACAGTGAAATCTATGAAGAAGGGTGGAGTAAATAAGGGCAAGGGGAGGTAATGCTAGAGATAATCAGGGGGTCTTGGGCTTTTGCGTGAGGGGGCTTGGACACATGAAGGAGGTGGTCTTGGGCTCTGGAAACCATTGTTGATGCCCTGCTGGGCACTTTGGTCCTTAGTTGCATACCGAATAAAGTACATGTTCTGGAATTTGAAAGTACAGATAAAGCTAACAATTATGTTAGATGGATGAATATTGCATTGGTGTTGCTGACAGATTCCCTTTAGGGGTTGTTTAAGAATTTTTATTGCATGTCTAACCCAGGAGACAGTGGCCTTGTGAATAAATCCTTTTTATAATATTACAATAATTGTATACAGGGTGGGCCATTTATATGGATACACCTAAATAAAATGGGGATGGTTGGTGATATTAACTTCCTGTTTGTGGCACATAGATAAAAGTCTAAGGGGGTCAGATCGGGAGACCTTGGGGGCCATTCAACTGCTACATGATGATGTGTTTCCCTCTTTATGCACTGAAGCTGGCACATTCCCTGAGTTTTTCCAGCAAGATGGTGCACCACCACATTATGGGTGTCAGGTCCGAGCATTCCTAGATGAACAGATTCCTGGAAAGTGGATTGGTCATCGTGGGCCAGTTGAATGGCCCCCAAGGTCTCCCGATCTGACCCCCTTAGACTTTTTTCTTTGGGGTCATCTGAAGGCAATTGTCTATGCTCTGAAGATATGAGATGGCTGCACCTGAAACTATGGATACTGGAAGCCTGTGCTAGCATTTCTTCTGTGATGTCGCTAGAGTGGGAGAAGAGGGTTGCATTGACAATCCAACACAATGGCCAGCACTTTGAACACATTTTATAAGTGGTCAGAAACTTGTAAATAACTCATGAAAGAATAAAGTGATGTTAAAACCAAGCACACCATTGTTTTGCTTTCTGAAATTCTCAATAAGTTTGATGTGTCACATAACCCTCTTCCCATTGAAAAAACTAAAGTTGGATTTTAAATGGCCGACTTCAAAATGGCCACCATGGTCACCACCCATCTTGAAAAGTTTCCCCCCTCCCATATACTAATGTGCCACACACAGGAAGATAATATCACCATCCATTCTCATTTTATTTAGGTTTATCCATATAAATGGCCCACCCTGTATAATGTCAATTATAGTAAAAAAAATCAAATACCACTTAAGATGATTTATAGCCCTGTTCCACAGTCATGATTTTTCAGCGTCATTCTGGAAGCCCTAGCAACACCCTGTAAGGTTATATATATCCCACATAAGTATTCACATCATACAAGAAAAAGCTGCATCAGCACCAGCAATCACTACCCTGCAATTATATTACCCTATGATGGCTACAATAGCTACTGTAGGTTTCTTCTAGAATAAATGGAAAATGTCTGCAACTGAGTCATGCACTGCTACTAACTTGAAAGAAACGTCTCTGATACTAGTGCAGGGAGAGCACATTCACCCTTTAGGAATATGTAATTGCTCCTGACAGTTTCTTCTTTTTAGCTAGCTGAGCACTAGATTTTAACAAATTCTAGGGCTGCAGAGAATTTCTTTTGGGTAGAATTGAAATGTAGGTTGGAAAACAAAACAGACTATGTTGCTCACACCAGTCGGTAGCAATATTATTCCAAACGTAGCAAGTAAAATGTGACAAATTAGCATACTCCTCTTGCAGGCCTTAAGATGCTCTCTTTAGCCTCTCATCTGAAGTGCACTTGACTGGAAGCTCTTAACTGTGGCTGCCCCTAAAGCTCAAATGAATTACCGCCGCATAATTCAATCAACATATTAAGTGTTTTTGCAAATTGGAGGGAAGTGTAATAGACATAACTATGTACTTTCCAGCCAAGCCGCAAGGCTGCATGCTTTATTTGAGTCTACCATACTCTATAACCCAAGTAATAATGGCAATAAAATAATAATGACTTCCATAGGGCAGAGTTCTCCACAGGGACACAAATGGTTAGACCTTATGATCCATTACCAAGCAATGTGTTGTCTGAGTATTGTCTCCTCCAAGATCTCTACCTGCTATTGCTTACTTGGTAATACGAATCCTAGATTTAACATGATAGACTGGCAAATATGTTATTGACTGTGTATCAAATCTACACAAAAGTATGTCATAAAATTTACATTAAAATGTTTTTTTTTGGGAATTAAATACTATTAATGACTAGAGATGAGCGAATCTATTCGCCGCTTCGTAGATTCAATACGAATCTTGGAAATTTTCCACTGCAAAGCGAATCCGGATTTTTTGAGATTTGCTCTGTTAGATTCGAAAATGTTCTTAAAGCTTTCTATGCATTCGCTACGTACTTGTCCAATAAATTGTACGCTAATGCTACGTAAAAGTTACTTTATACGTGATGCGTACGAATTCAGTTAATTAGCAAATTCAGGGCTTGCTCTGATTGGCTTAAAGGCTTGGTAAGCCAGTGACGCATCAGTTGTGCTGCGACTGCTGAGACGAGCAGAAGCACTGTCTGTGAAGTTCTCAGAGACAGTGAATTCTTGTGTTAAAATTGGGGTGTATTTGTTCTGGGAATCCATATTACACATATACAGGGATACTGCACGGCCAATGTAGGGCAAGTGCAAGGCTAGTAATTAATCAGGCAGGGAGAGAGACAGGGAGAGAGCCAAAGACCAGCTGCAGGGCCACAGTCAAGTGAAAATGTCTGGCATGGAAAAGCAAAAGGGTTCCAGCCAGACCTCGAGCTCCAAAAAAAAGGAGAAGGTGGCACAGGGCAACAGTGCCAAAGGACCTGTAGCCAGAGCTTCTACTTGTAGAATTCGCAATAGTTGTCCACAGTTCCACCACGCTAACCCACCAAGGCGCAAAATTGTAGTGGAGGACAAAGTGGATGAGGTAGTGGAGTGGATGGTACACTCATCTCAATCACAGCTGGATGATCTGCTGATACAGTATCATGTAGCCAGGGGTCAGACTCAGAGCGTTCCTCCTGCTCCACCATTCCGCTCCAGCAAAGCCTAGCATCGTGCGTGCCTGTGTATTACGCAATCACTAGACAATAGTACCCTGAGGATTCGTATGCAATTTGTACACTTATGCGTATGTGTTCACATAAGTTGCGTACCTTTAACAACGGTATGTTCGTTATTAGTGCGCGAATGTTCGCGAAAACACCACATAATAACATATGATTTGTACGCAGCTTCGCCAAATAGATTCGAAGCAAATTTTTGGTGATTCGCTCATCTCTATTAATGACCTTAAGATAGGTCATCAATATCTGATCAGTAGGGGTCTAATGGCACACCTGCAGATCAGCTGTTTGAAAGGGGTGCAGCACTCAGTTGAGTACTGCAGCCTCTTCATACTACAACAACCATAAACCCCTATATGCTGTAAAATGGCATAGCCCATGTATTAGTCCTGTATAATGTAATGGACCAATGACCTAAATGAAACATGGCATCAGTCATGTGACACTCTTCACATCATATAATCCCTGAAATTCAGTAAGCAGCAGTGTTTCATGACATACATGTGCTGGGTTAGCACACATTCATGTGATAAGTAAATAGGACTAGTGGTAGAAGCATGATTTTTTTCTTTACAGAGAGGCTACTGTATGGATATATTAAAGGTCTGTGTTGAAAAAGATGTATACTAGAAAATTGTTCAACATCTATTCTCTAAATCAATAAATGCCATCATTAAAGGGGTTGTGTAGTTCTTTAAAACTGATGATCTATCCTCTGGATAGATCATCAGCATCTGATTTTGCACAGGAAAGTCTATGCAAAAAATCAAATTTTAATAAAAATAACAAAAATAAAAGAGGTATTCCAGTTTTAAAGGGGTTCTGCTGTTCTGTAAAACTGATGATCTATCCCCTGGATAGATCATCAGCATCTGATTGGCGGCAGTCCGACACCCGAGGCCCCTGCCGATCAGCTGTTTGAGAAGGCAGCGGCGCTGCAGGAGTGCCGCGGCCTTCTCTGTGCTTACTGCAGGCCCAGTGACGTCACGACTAGTATCACTGGCCTGGGCGGGGCTAAGCTCCATTCAAGTGAACAGAGCTTAGCCCCGCCCAGGCCAGTGAAACTAGTCGTGATGTCACTCGGCCTGAGGAAAACACAGAAGGCCGCGGCACTCCTGCAGCGCCGCTGCCTTCTCAAACAGCTGATCGACAGGGGTCCCGGGTGTTGGACTGCCGCCGATCAGATGCTGATGATCTATCCAGGGGATAGATCATCAGTTTTACAGAACAGCAGAACCCCTTTAAAACTGGAATACCTCTTTTATTTTTGTTATTTTTATTAAAATTTGATTTTTTGCATAGACTTTCCTGTGCAAATATGCAGATTCTTACTGTGTCATTCCTCTGCAGGGTGCTTACCGTTAAACCCCTTGCCAGCTTGTCATATGCCAATTCTTTTATCTCTTAATTGTTGCAACAAGTAGGGTAAACCAAGAGGATGGAACAGGACGCAACCTGGATGAACAGGTGGATGCTGAGCAGCATGAGTAGACTCAATAACATATGTGGTTTGGCTGGAGTGGGCCTCAGCAGGTGAGAGAACAGCCTGGAAGCAGACCACATAGTCTTCCTAAGGCCCCATTCACACGACCGGATGTTCATTTCCGTATCTTATCCGCATTTTTGCGGATAAGATGCGGAACCATACGAACCCATTCATTTTTCCATAGGAGAAAAAAAATGCGGAATGCACACCGTGTGCATTCCGCATCCCGTATCTCACGGAAGTTCCCCCGCAAAAAAAATGAAACATGTCCTATACTTGGCCGCAAAACACGTCCGTAGCCCCATTAAAAGTCAATGGGTCCGCAAAAATTCCGTATGTCTTCCGTTCCGTTTTTATATACGGTCGTGTGAATGGGGCCTAAGAGTGAGGTGGTATGAGAGATTAAGGAAACAATGCAGTTGTTGGGAGATCTGTATTTGGAGAGTGTTGAGGGATCCAACCTCCAGTAAAAGAGACTGGTTGGGACTGTGATTTGGTTCCACCGCACCGAAGACCAAGAGGCAGCCAACCCCAACTCTGGGTCCAACATGGGAGACTAAGGCTACATGCACACAACAGTGAAGAAAAAGTCCGTTTAAAACTGACATTTTTAACTGACTTTTTTTCACTGATGCCTTTCTGAGAAACGGACATTAAAAACGGACCCATTCAATTGTATGGGGGCTGTCTGTCAGTGAAAAATGGACAAGATAGAGCATGTTCTATTTTTTGACGTCTGTTTTTCACTGAAAGTGAAAAAAACTGCCATGTGAATAACCCCATAAACTACCAGTGGTCTTAAAACGGATGTGTGATTGCCGTTAAAAAAATGTACATCACATGTCCATTTTTCACTATTGTGTGCATGTAGCCTAACGGCCAGTGAATAGCGTCCGTCCAGAAATAGGACATGTCCTATTTCTGGGCCATTTCAACGGGCCGACTGCCCCATTGAAATGAATGGGGCCGTTTTTAACGGCCGATTGACAGGAGTGCTCCCGTCTAACGGCCGTTAAAAACGGGTACACTATGGCCACTCACCCTATCCACTGGCTCGCGCTGCGCAGTCTCTAGTTTCTTCATTGAGCAGGCCCTGCCGATGGACCTGCGTTATGCGCGATGACGTCACCACGTTGGCGCGTGCAGTGACGTAATCGCGCACATTGCAGGTCCTTCGGCAGGTCCTGTTCAGTGAACAGAGAAGAGACTGCTGCAGCGCGAGCAATTGGATAAGGTGAGGTTTTTTTGTTTTTTTTTAATCTTAAAAAAGCAGCTGTGGGGACTTTAATTTAAACCATGGGGGAAATTATTTAAGATGGGGGCCTACATGGGGGACATTATTAAAGTTGGGAACAATAAAAAAAATTCCTACACTATGGGGGACATTATTTTACCAGGGGGCCTACATGGGGACATTATTTTACCAGGGGGCCTCCATGGGGACATTATTTTAGCTGGGGCACTATAAAAAATTATTTACACCGTGGGGAACATTATTTTAGTTAGGGCCATTATGGAGGACATTATGGGCATCATGGGGGTCATGATTATAGTTGGGGGCAAGAAATAACTGCCAATCCAATTCATCAATTTTTCATGTCCGTTAAAAACGGACATTAAAAACTGATGCAAAATGGATGCAAAACGGACATTAAAAATGGACACACGGCCAGAAAATGGATGCACACACTGATGCAAAATGGCCATGAAAAACTGACAGTGTGTCCGTTTTAACGGACGTTTTTTTTCACTGTCGTGTGCATGTAGCCTAAGGAGGACACGTCAACAGTTCTTGGTCCTGTAAGGAACCAGTAAGATACAGGAAGTGTTTTATAAAATCCCAAATATAAAAAAATCCGCTAAATGTAAATAAATCACAAACAGCGGCATGCCTTAATTACACTAATGAGGATTGCACTGCTAAGTCGTTCTGCATTGTTAGGCCTCATTCACACGTCCGTATAATGTGTCCGCATCCTTTCCGCAATTGCGGACAATTATGCGGATAGGATGCGGATCCATTCATTTCAATGGGTCCCGAAAAAATGCGGACAGTACACCGTGTGGTGTTCGCATCCGTGTGTCCATTCCGACTGTCCGCATAAAGAAATCCTCCTGTCCTACTTTTCTCCTGAATTGCGGTCCGTAGCACAATGAAAGTCTATGAATCCGCAAAAAATGCGGAAGACATGCGGAAAGGCATCCGCATGTCATCCGTATTTGCGGATTCCGTTCCAGGAGGGGAGGAAAAAAAAAGAAAAGGTACAGATGTTATTCATCCTTTTTGCGGATCCGCAAAAAACGGATGACATATGGATACATCCTTTCCGTTTTTTATGGAAAAACGGAACAGATGTCCTGGAAAAATGGTGTTTTTTGCGGAACAACGGATCCGCAAAAAACTGACCATTTTCCAGGATGTGCACAAATACAGACGTGTGAATGAAGCCTTAGGCTACATGCACACGACAGTGAAAAAAAATGTCCGTTTTCTGAGAAACGGACGTTAAAAATGGACCCAATCAATTGTATGGGGGCTGTCTGTCAGTGAAAAACGGACAAGATAGAACATGTTCTATTTTTTTACGTCCGTTTTTCACTGACAGTCAAAAAAACTGCCGTGTGAATAACCCCATAGACTACCATTGGTCTTTAAACGGACGTTTGATGGCCGTTAAAAAAATATACATCACACATCTGTTTTTCACTGTTGTGTGCATGTAGCCTTAGGCTAGGGCTACACGGCGACAGTTGTCGCGCGACACCCGTCGCAGCCAGGATCCCTGAGTAGCGGGGATCCCATAGAGATGAATGGGATCGCCGCGGCAGTCGCAAGAAATCCAACAGGCCCCATGCAGACTACCGTATCGGGCCGTGAAAGCCCGGTCTGTGCTGCCCCAGAGGATGGGAGCGCACGGCGTCATTGGTTGCTATGACGCCGTGCGCTTCCTGAGGCCGCCGTATAGTGAAACACTGTACATGCCGTGTACAGTGTTTCACTGTACGGCGGCAGCCTCAGGAAGCGCACGGCGTCATAGCAACCAATGACGCTGTGCGCTCCCGTCCTCTGGGGCAGCACAGACCGGGCTTTCACGGCCCGATACGGGCCGTGAAATACGGTAGTCTGCATGGGGCCTTATACTGAGCAGCCACTAACACTGCAGATCAACCAAGCAGTGCAATCATTATTAGTTTAATTAGAGGATGTTTCAGCTTGTACGACTGCACCAAGTGGTTGTACTCTTAGAAACCTGTTCACAGAATCATCCTCAGATGTGCTCTCCAGCTTGCAAACCTCTTCACCTGAGGTTTTAACCAAGCAAGCAAAAACAAAAATAGCAGGTTATACTGGTGCTAGCGCTAAACATATAACATCATGAATGTATGTAAAAATAACTTATTATAAAATTTACTTAGTGTTTCAAGGTTGTTCGCGGACAGCCTGGGAGTTGTGGCCTTAATATGAATGACTTGGATAATCAGTCAGATTTCACAATGAATGAGTTGACTTCCACCATTAATATTACATTTCAAACTGCAAACATCTTTTCATCATTCTAACGTGTAACAAAATTTAAGGGTAGTACGGAAGAAGATTATTATGACCCATATTAAAACCCCAGCAAATAACTGGAATGATAAAAAAAAAACATTATTGAAAATATGTTTATGTATCTCTATGTGATTTGATATATTTATATATTTAGCTAATAATTGAGTTTTGACAGATGAATTATTTGTAGAAAAAGCTATGTTGAGCTAGTGGAGGCGGAAAGTTCTTTATGCAGTACAATGAGATATTCAGACTGTCTAGAAATGACTACGTCTTCCAGTCACTGTATACATTGTCTGCATCACAACTTGTCAACTGTCATTCTTATAAAGCGATTTTCACACTTTCGGTGACAGTGCCCCAATTCATTCCCCAGCATCAAAGGATGGATTGCTGCATTAAAAGCCACATATTCATAATCAAACAGCATCCAGTTCTCTAATGTGGCTTCTTAGCTGTGCCCCGAGCTTGTTAATGATCCTCTCAATTTGTCAATGTTTTAGGGCTACATTAGCAGTCATAAATCTCGGTGGGCATATGCAAAAGCCTTGATGTTGTTTATTAGAATAGATTCATTTCATATTAAATCCTTTCAGAAGCCTGTCCATTTATTCTCCTTTAAAGGGAGCATAAACACTTCAGCCTAACACTTCCAGAGAGTTTTATGGAACACATTATCACAGATAATTAAAAAATCTCACGTCTCTGCTCCCTGCTGCTGTGGGACCTGGTGTCAGATCTATAGATCCAAAAGTAATTTTAGGCTGTCTGCTTCAAGCAGTGGTGATGTAGGATTATGACAGCACAATAATTCCTTACTATGAATTCAAGTACTTTGAGAACACATAGGGCATACGTACATATAGGGCTTCTAAATGTTAATATCTGTCTCCCCCTTTTATGGGAGAAGAAGGAGATTTCAGAGGTCACATCATACTGGGTCACATTTAAGCAATGAAACTTTTCCAGGATTGCAATGCCACCTAACCACATACCTCACAATGTTTGAGAAGCCCAAGGAGGGACAAAATCAGCAACTATTTTTCACTAAGCCATGCCTCTATCTATACATGCCGAATTGACTATCTGTACATGCCTAATCCTGCCCAGTCCCCTTTGTGACCACGCAGTAGTTATTACCCTTTAGTGCCACCACACAGTAATTATGCCCCATTAGTGCCCCTCAGGATACTGCTGCCCCCTTAGTGCCTCTTCACAATAGTGTTGCCCCCTTACAAAATTGTGGCCCCATTAGTGCCTCCTTTAGAAGAACTGTCCCCTTAGTGCTCGTTCACAGCTGTGCTGCCCCCTAAGATCCCCTTCATAGGTGTCTTGCCCCACTAGTGCCGGCCTTACAAGAGCTGTCCCATTGCAAAAATGCTGCTCCCTTAGTGTCTCATCACAGTAGTGCAGCCCCCTTAGTGCTCCCCCTTAGAAAAGTGCTGCCCCATAGTTTAAATAAAATAAAACTGCTGTAGAGTACACAGGCCAGCGAATGGTAAAGCAGAAAGCTGACAATTCCCTGCTTCACCATTGCTGGGAGCTGCTGTGAAACTACAACTCCCAGCATGCACACTTACTTGGCTGTTCTTGCAACTCCCATAGAAGTGAAAGAAGGATTCTGGGAGTTGTAGTTTCAGAACAGCTGGAGTGCTGGAGGTTGCTGATCCCTGACCTGTACGATTAAAATGCTAGCAATTCATGGTGTACAATAATCGTATAATGTGAATGTATGTAGCGACTGAACAATTTTACTTGTGATACGAACAAGCAAACTATCGGCTGCCGTTAATGAATTGTAAATGTGCATCGTGTGATCCAATAGGTATGATGACTGGATCTGTCTGAACACAGTCATCAATCATCGTTTATGCGAGGATACCATTGAATAAGAGCAAATTTGTACACAATACTCTGTGCATGTAAATGCTTGTCGTCATCATTGGCGTTGTGTCTGTAGGTCACTCACGTCCTCAGTTGCTTGAACGATTATCTACTCATCTAAATGGCCCACTGATCAATACATTACTGATCAACCGTAAAGTTCCCAAGGACACTAACCGTTACTACATGAAGGGCAGATTTTTAAATGGATAGGTCCAGATAAGAAAAAGTATGAGTGAAAGTTCTTTCAGTTGCCCACCTATGGGTAGGTTTGCACTGACTTTTTGTGGAAGAGAATTTGAGGCTGATTTATCTGCAGGTTTTTCAGCCAATTTCAGAAGTAGAATGAGAAGTATTTTTTTTTTCTGATTCCTTTCTAATTCACTTCTGCCTTTGGCTGAAAATCATGCAAGCAAATCTGTCTCAAATACTTCTCCTAAAAAACTGTATGAACCTACCCTAAAACTGCATTGCAATGGGGTCTTCTAGGGGTTGGTCATCTAAAAGGAGATAGGGGGGAATTTATCATTAAGAGAATATTTGAAGTCAGTTTTGCTTCAGTCTGTGTTGGAGTACTTTGTGCCACATTTATCAAATGTCACAGGTTGTTTGATAAATGTGGCTTGTCCTTAAACCTAAAACTTCTGTCTACAGAAGCTCCTCCACTTTTCCTACTCCACCCTCCTCCTGGAGTGAGATTGCGACTATTTAGCGACTTTTTAAAAAAGTCGCAATGATAAATTTGGAGTGAAACTCATTAACATAGCTAACCACACCCACTTTCCCACCCATATTACAAAACTGGAGTGAGTGGTGTACACATGCAAAAAGTCGCAAAAGTTTGCGCAAAAAAGTCGCAAAAGCCCTATTTTGCGACTTTTTGATGCCAGAATTCTGGAGTGATGGTATGATAAATCAGGGCCATAGTGTTTTGCACAAGAAGTGCAAGAAGGTGCCTACCTGCCTATTGATTGATGGGGCCAGACTTCTAGCTCGGGTCATGACAATGAGCACCCTGCACTGATGCTCTAAAACTCAAATATGGCTTTTGGGAGTAGCGATTGCACGCGAGTCACTACCCGGAAGGGGCAGAGCATCACCATAGTGTGCCAATTGTCTGTGCCAAGCCAGATGTATGGCCCTGTTAATTAATAGGCAGGTGGGCTTTTCTACACATGTGGGGACAGCCCCTCACAGGTGATGAACTCTTACCAATGAGATGAATAATGTCCAAATGTCTTGCTTCCTAAGTGGTTTCCAGTGCTGACCATGCTCCCTGGTGCACTGAAGTCCAATTTGTATCTAATATATAAAGCTGAGTGTATGTGTGTGTGTGGGTGTGTGTATGTCCGCTAAAGGAATCCGCAACACTGCAGCTACAATGACAAAATTTGGCACACATGTACATCAGGTGTCCGGGAAGGTTTTAGAACAGTTTTCAGCTCTCCAGGATGTACAGTTCCTGAGATATTCCCAAAAAATGCATTAGGCAATAGTAGCCTGGTCACATGACCCTTATCAGCCAATAGAAGCTCACAGGCAGTCTCCACACACCAGGTTTGTATGACAACCTAGCCAGTTCACTGCTGTAGGTCTGCATTAAAGAGGCAGAGCACTGTGGATGACAATGGTAAAGGGGTATTCCGGTTACCATAACTATAACTTATGTTTTAGACTAACTCATCATCAATCATTACCTCATATAATGTAAATTTCACATATTTACCGTTCAGTAGTAATAAAAGATGTTTTCTTCCACTGCTACCCACCTTCCTCCTAAATTACTATTTCATTGACCTGTAATTCAGGCCACCGTCAAAAGAAGGACTTAAAAGCACCACCCCCAGATCCCACTAAGTCACGCCCCTGACTCAGTCAGGCCACGCCCTTTCCATGCCACATTTGACCGGGATAAAAAATATAGGTAAAAATTACCTTCTTTCAGCTGCAGGGGTGGGGGGAGGGTGACTTTCTCCCTGCAGCTCATGCTCAGACTGCACAGTGCTGCTGCTGAGAGTGAGCTGTTCAAAAGGACATCCCTGTGTCCATCCGGGCCCTGCGCATGACAGAGGACAGGGAGTCTGAAAGCCAGACTGTCCAGCCTAAAACAAGACCTCTGGCCACCCTAGGGGCAGGCTGATGTTAGGGTGGCCAGATGTCCGGCTTTAGGCTGGACAGTCCAGTTTTCTGCCTACCTGTTCTCCGTCCGACACAGTGCCTGGACAGACACAGGGATGTCCACCCTTTCAGTAGCTCACACTCAGACAGCTTCTCCCCCGTGTCTTCACGGAGCCAGGGGGCATGGCCTCATGTTTAGTGGTGTGTCTTCATGGGAACTGGGGGCGCTGTTTCACGTTTGGGGGAATGGCCGGTGAGGTCTGGCTTTCTGGGGTGAATACAGTGGACACTCTAGCTGCTGTGGAGGTCACAGTTAAAAGGGCGGGCTGCTGTAGAGGTCACTGTTAAAGGGGTGGGCTGCTGTAGAGGTCACTGTTAAAGGGGCGGGCAGCTGTAGAGGTCACTGTTAAAGGGGCGGGCCGCTGTAGAGGTCACTGTTAAAGGGGCGGGCCGCTGTAGAGGTCACTGTTAAAGGGGCGGGCCGCTGTAGAGGTCACTGTTAAAGGGGCTGGTGGCTATAGAGGTCACTGTTAAAGGGGCTGGTGGCTATAGAGGTCACTGTTAAAGGGGCTGGTGGCTGTAGAGGTCACTGTTAAAGGGGCGGGCACTGTAGAGGTCACTCTCAATATCTTTTAACGACACACACAAACAGTAAATGAATTATAAATTAAATATACCCGGGCGAAGCTGGGTCCTTCAGCTAGTAATAAATAAAAGTTCTTTTTACTTGGGAATTCTGCATCTGAAGTCAAGTAATCAGCAGGGTCAACCTCACCAGGCAGTGTGCCTGATTTAATAGCTTTAATTCTGCTGACAGGTGCTCAACTCTTTAAAGAGGTTCTCCGGGAGTTAAGAAAATGAAAATACTTAAATATTACTTTATAATAAATATATTCCCAAATACCTTTCATTAGTTAGAGTGGCTAGTTTTGTCTATGGAGCAATCACTAGGAGAAATAAAATGGCCTCTGTCCTATTAGTACACAGAGAACCTGTCCTAATCACACAGGAGGACAAGTTACTTTACAACACTGAGCTGAAGAGCTGCCTCATCCTCCTTTTTGCTCTGCGGGAATGGAAATGGTGAGGAGACATGAAGTACAGAGAGGAGGGTGGGGGTAATGAGCAGCATCACTTGTATGCAGTCTCCATTACCACAGCCCCACATTACCACAGTCTGTTCTGTCCATCCTCTCTGTACGTCATGTCTCAGGTAAAGTTCTTATCATCTGTATTCAGGATCATAATCATTGACAAGTAGATCAGAGAGGAGGATGAGGCAGATCTTTACCTCGGTGATGTGAAGTAACTTGTTCTGCTGTGTGATTAGGACAGGTTTTGTGTGTACTGGTAGGACAGCAGCCATTTTGTTTCCCCTGATGATTGCTCCCCCAACAAAATGAGCCATAATAAATAATGAAAATTATTTGGAAATATATTTATTATAAAGTAATATTTAAATATTTTCATTTTCTTAATTCATGGAGAACCCCTTTAATGACCAGATGTAAGAATTTAAAAATAAAAATACACTAAACATCATGAACATAAAAAGTCAGATTTGAAAGCCAGATTCACTACATTCAAAGAGGGAGATTCATGTAAACTGTCTTTGCTACCCATAGCAACCAATCACAGTGCAGCTTTTATTTTTCAAGAATATTGTGAGATTGGAAAGCTGAGCTGTGATTGTTTGTTCTGGACAACAAAGAAAGCTTTCTGTTAAACAGTTTCATTAATTTCCTTAAACTTACTATATTTCTAAGAAATGTCTGAGAGCGCTGAGACAGAATGAAGACAAGGAGCTGTACTAGCCTTCATTGGTCTGACTATGAGAAATGGTTATAGTATGCAACAGGAAACCTAAAATCTCTCCTCTGTAAATAATACATTAAAAGTCTTCTCAGAAAACAAGCTATTCTCTTACATCTATCTGGCCTTAATCACTAGCATTATTCTTCACTACTGTGTGAATATTTACTGCTCCACTTACACAAAACATATACAAAAGATCAAAGTGGTAACTTCTCTGCCAAAGAGAGTGTGAAAGTGTGTTCAAATGGATAAAAGTTGCTACTAGTGTTGAGTGAACTTGTGTTCGTCATCCAAAGTTCGGGTTCGGGTTATCGAAGAATCCCATTATGGATTCTGCTACCACAGACCATAACGGAATTCGAAATCCATGGGATTCTTCAATAACCAAACTTTGGACGCCGAACTTAAAAATCAAGTTCGCTCAACACTATTTGCTACTAATTCCACATTCAAAATTCACCAACAGTTTCCTCATTGACCTTATATGGCATCTGTCAGAAGATTTGTACCTATAAAACTGGCTGACCTGTTGCATGTGTGCTTGTCAGCTGAAGGCATCTGTGTTGGTCCCATGTTCATATGTGCCCACATTGCTGAGAAAAATGATGTTTTATTATATGCAAATGAGACTCTAGGAGCAATGGGGGCATTGCCTTTACACCTAGAGGCTCTGCTCTATTGGCAACAGCCTCTACACTTTGACAAGGTCAGGCATGACGATGTTTTCATTTACTTTTCCAACAATTAAACCCACTCATACATTTATTTCATATAGGCAAAGTTAAAAATAACCAGGGGAAGTAGCCAACTCTGAACACAGAATGTCATCTACCTTTTCAGTTCCAGTGAATACGATTCACCACTGCTAATATCATATAATTTAGAGTTACTGCAAATGCAATTCCCCATGACATATAAATTCTGGAGCATCTTTTGTCAGAACTGTGCATTGGGCCATTCCTCTGCTATTCCTTCCAGAAATAATAAATCCATTGACAACTAGGAATTATCATTCTCCTTGTCAATGCGGTGTGTTCCTACACAGTCAGGCACTCTGTCAACATTGATATGACAACAGAGTGTGACACACTTTTGACAAAAGGAATGATAACACTCAATTGTTGAAGGGGTTTTCCAGGGTCCTGATATTGATGACCTATCATCAGGGTAGGTCATTCATATCTGATTGATGAGGGTCCAACATCTCACACCCCCACTGATCATCTGTTCCTTGGAGCCTCTGTCACTGGAATTAGCACCTTGAATTGAACAGGAGACACAGCTCCATTCAAAGTGTAGTGGCCATACCTGGTTACTGCAGCTCATCTCCCCTTCACTTCAATGGAAGCTGATCTGCAGTAACCAAGCATGGCCACTACACTTTGAACAGAGCTGTGTTTATTACCCCATTAAAGAGCTACTTTCAGTGCCAGAGGCTGCAGGGAACAGCTGATCAGTGGGGGTATGAAGTGTCGGACCTTCACCAATTGGATTTAATGATCTATCCTACAGATAGGTCATCAATATCAGAAGCCCCTTTTAGTTATTCATACATTTCTAAGTGGAATAAGATAGGAATAACAGATTGAGGTTTTTAAAAAAGGCCTTCCAGCATTGTTATTCTATGAGAAATAATAGTAATTATTTAAAAGGATATTTCAGGCTGGCCATTCCTCTTTAACATATAGCTTGTACCAGGGATAACAGATTCATAAACTGCAGTGTCCTGACCAAATAACTGCTGACATAGCCTCAGAAGATTATGCTCTTTGTTCACCTGCTGATATATCTAATGTGAATGAATACTTCAGTTACACATAGGGAAAGTATAATAGCTTTTCTTCACACTCTGTTACAGCATATGTTATCTATGTAATATATAATTGGATGCTGAACATAGTGATGCAAACCCTCTAATAAAGCTGGAAATAGTCCCATCATTCAGGTCCCTGAGACCTACAAAAAGATATTCTATTACTTGTTTGATGAAGCATCAACTGTGCCGCACTGTAAATCAGAGATATTAATAATTTGCAGCTGGTGAGCTGATTCTACTTCCGCCAATGTGGCTGCTGCTTCTCATTGTGCTGTTGCTGTTTTATTGTTCTGCTTTTCATCTGCTAGAAATGCAAACTCAATAATAAATAATGAGGATTGAATGCTTGCCAGAGCAGCGCTTTCTCTTCTACAGCAAAGAAAAGCAGATCGTCTATGTGTCACATTAGCACAGCTTCAATAGCACGCTCACATTTTTGGAATCCTTTCTTATAAATTCTGTTTTCCATTGTGAACACCTGCTTAAGTGATATTATCTACCACAAGTAACTTCATGGAAGATCAGATCATATTGATTAAAGCAAAAAAAAAAAATTACATTTGTGGTAATTTTTCAGCCAAGTGTTTTTTTTTTACTCTTCTTTTTCCATTTTTCAAAATCAGCACATATGAGACTCAGTCAGAATTGGCCTGGGGAAAAAAAAAATTCTTAACATCTCTCTATGCCATTGGTCTCCAACCTGTGGCTCTTAAAGGGGTTGTCTGAACCCAGACATATCCCCATTTTCACCCAGGCCGCCCATCTGATATGAGTAATGGAGCATTTCATGCTCTCCCTTGCCCTGCGCTGTATCATGCAGGGCAAGGTCTGTTTGTTTATATTTTTTACATTGCTAGGCGGAGGCTTCAGCCTGGCAGTGGTCCCGGTGATGTCACTAGCAGTAATAGGCAGGCTTTAGTGCTGCCCTTGCCGTTTTACAGGCTAGGGCAGCTCTAAAGCCCACCCATTCGTGCCGGTGACATCGAGCCCGGTACATCACCAGATCTCCAGAAAAAGCCTTTGCCCTACACAATTCAGCGCAGGGTAAAGGAGAGCACCAGAGCCTGCCTGGGTGAAAACAGGGATATGTCCAAGCTCTGAACACGGACAACCCCTTTAAGCTATTGCAAAACTACAATTTCCAGCATGTGGGAGTTGTAGGTTTGTGACAGATGGAGCGCCACAGGTTGGATGTCACTACTCTGTTTTTTTGATCTGACTCAAGTCTAAGCATTTCTGCAGCATCCAGCATTACAGAAATACACAGCAAATGCATACATGGCAAATATATTTTGCACTTTGCGGTATATGTGACTCTTGGAGCAGGATGCTGCATTTCTATGTATTAAGCCACTTGATGATCCCTATTCATGTGGTTGTTCGATCCACAAATTTTTAGTTAAAGACAAAAAACTGTTTAACATAAAGAAAAAATGCTCTCACCTTTTAACTCTTCTAATGCTGAGACTCCAATCTCTGCTGGACTTGAAGTACAATGTTTTTGGTGTCGGACAACACCTTTAAGTCAACTGATATACTGACCGTTGTAATTCATATGAAATGTAAGTTATTAAAAAGATATATCACATGGTTGATATGTTAAACTGCATCATATAACTTATTTTGTATGATCAAAGACAAAATACAAGGTTGTACCCAAGTTACCTATAAGTAGGTAGCTTCTTACCTAGTTATAGGTAATAACCTTGACTGCCCTTCACGGTGAAAATTCCTGGGTCCTAAATTCTGCACTAATGAGTTTCATTGCACACATTTGTAAAAGTCATAGCTCACGTCTCCCCTACAAAGCTTCAAATCCCCTAGATATTCACTAGGCTGGGTACACATGTTGCAACCTTACCATGCAGTGGCGTAACTACAACTAACTGGGCCCCACAGCAAATTTTTGAACAGGGCCCCCCCAGAATCTCTTCACAACCCCCAACTCACATGCAACCCTCACTCTTGTGGCTAGTCAAGACTGAGCTCTCCCAGACAAGGCCTGACAGCCGATCTATCCGTTTCCCATAGTGTAACTGTATATAATGTCATTGTATAATACTGTTGAGGGGGCCCTGACAATAAAATCTTTTAGTCTCCCTCTTGAGGGGCCCCCTTGTGGGTCTGGGCCCCAAAGCAGCTGCTTCCCCTATAGCTACACCCCTGTTACCATGGTTGAGGTGTGTCAGAGGCTGAAACTATAGTCACATGCAGATTACCACGGTTTTCAAGTCAATACAGTTAAAACTGTGCATATAAAAACTATAGCTGTGCTCAAGTCTGTAAATGCCTATTTCATCTAGTCTGAGCAATGTACAGAACACCTGTTGTGGTCAACTTCTCTTTTCTATACAAAAAAAGCCATATCACCCCAATAAAGGTCACTCGTTTGGAAAACAGGAGAATAGAGGCTTATAGATACATCTGAAATATATACTGGCCTCCCTTGCTCATAACAGACACTGCAGTGCGGGTGCCTTCCTAAATGGCAATAAAGTTGTAAGAATATGATTTCTTAAAGAATAAAAGAATATGTTCTACGTAAGTGTCATGACAGCTATGAAGGATCCATTTTCAAATACAGTACATAGTGTTATAAGCAGTGAATGTGGAAACACTATGTCAACCAACAGGTTTGACTTTGGGCTAATCCTCAGCACATTATCCTTGCAGTCTCCTGGCTTTCACCCTTTAACCAGTATACAAGGATCTGGACTTTGTTGCATGGGAGGTACTAGGCCGCCACTGCTTGCAGTAGTCTCTGTGTGGTTGACAGCTGACCCATGGGGGTCAGAGAAGTCAAGCAAAACTGTAGTCAGGCACAGGCCGAGGTCAGGGCAGGCAGAGTATGTGCAAATCCAGGACACAAATCTAATGTCAGGGCAGGCAGCAAAGGGTTGTTACCGTAATCAGGCAAAGGTCAGGTAAGCAGCTGAGGGTCAGAGACAGGAAACAGAAAGAAACTGGTGCACAGACATACAAACAGAACAGCACACTCCAGGGTTACCAGCCACTGAAAATTAGGATATGCTTGCTGACTCTTTAAGAGCCGGGGAGAGTGTGCATACTCTATAGGCAGAAAGAAGAGGCCTGGCAAGCACGGGCCCCAGTTTGCTGTGGAGGGGAAAGAAAAGGACTCTGGTGACCGGACCAACCACAATGAAACTGTGGGGAACTAACGAGTCCAGTTTACCAAAGACCAAAGGAGGGTGAGATGAATAGTGCCTGTGCCCATCCAAGATAGAGGAGCAGTGACGGACATGGGCTGCAACCAGGATACTTAGTAGCAAATCCTGATGCAACCTATTGACTTTAATGAGGTTCATCAACGGTTCTTGAATGTTTGACAAACGGAAAAGCCCTGAAGACTGCACTATTCTTGAAGTAAAAAATGCAGTAAAGCCTGATGAATCTGAATGACAACATCAAGTATGAAAAGAGTCTAATAATTATTTGTTATAATGATACATACTGTGAGCATTTCATCTACATTTTAATGTTTCAAATTATAGTTTTAAGAAGAATAAAATCCAAACTTCAGTGGAGAAGATTTGCAGTTATCTACAGTCTATATGTATTGATTTCCTAATTCTCTATTGGATAACTATCTTTGTCAGAATAAGGGATTTGTAGGAGTCTAGAGAAATGTAGACCTTTCAACGTCCTTTATACATTTTAAATTAAGCTTTGTTCTCCTTAGATCTTTGAAAGCTATTGATAATCTCTAATGCTTTTGTGCACTTTTATTCTCTATTTCCCAACTATGCCACCTGACAATTGCTATTACAGTCTAGGGGCTAGAGTGTTACATTTTAAGGATACTAGTTTTCAATGCTTACCTGACAACTAAACCTTGTTAGATGTAATTAGGCATGAAAGGGAGATTTTGATACAAGATTTTGATATTAATGGCTTATCCTCAGAATATGCCATCAATATCTGGTTGGCAGTGGCCAACACCCTGCATCTCTGCCAATTAGCAGTTCTACAGTTGCTTCTGTGCCAGAAATCAGCACTGGAACTATACAGCGTGGTCCATTTCTGTAGGGGACTGAGCTGGTCCCTGCAGTGCTGCTCCCATTCTCTTCAGTGGGAGCAGCACTGGAGTTGCCAGAACCACCCACTACAGAAACGGTTGGAACTGTACAGTTCCAGTGCTGACTTCTGGGGCTGGAGCTACAAAGAAAAAGCAGGCTGGGTCAGGGGTGTGGAGTACATACTATGGCCTGTCCTAAGGATAGGCCATCAAAATCCTGGACAACACCTTTAAGATAGAACAGATGGAACAGAAGCTACCTTGTCGCTGGTAGATGGGCCTGATATAGAAAGTATATCAGTAATGCAATTTACATTTATTCATGTTTTTATGTGTCTTTGCGCATGGCAGTGTGCTGCTACTTATAGTCCTTGTTTGTTTTACATTGTAGTCATAGTAGTGTGCACCTGAACCCTTGTTTTTTTTGAGGTGCTGGTCTAACTTTTTATGGATGCAGGCTTAGATATTGGAACTAGAGATGAGCGAGTAGTGTTCGATCGAGCTGGTATTCGATCGAATACTACGATATTCGGCGTGCTCGATTTCTTTCGAGTATAACGGCGATGGCGCACTTAGAATTCGTTTCCCCTCCCACCTTCCCTGGCGCTCTTTTTCCACCAATCACCATGCAGGGGGGGTATGACAGGCACGCTGAGCACGCTGGCAGCGCGAAAACGGCGTCTACATGCATTGGCTGGAAAAACCATGTGACCTCGAATATTAAAAACTCAGCTCTTCCTGCTCGTACGCATATGCTGCGTGAACTTAGTCAGGGACAGAGGCTGGAGAAGGGAGAGATAGGTTTTAGCTGTTGGACAGGCAGGAGCGTGATTAAAAGCCCTTATCAGGGCTACTATAGTGCAGTGATAGCTTTACTACAATATACACTCTGCAGAGAACGTCTGCTGTATTCAGGGATAGCTGCTGGAGTAGGGACAGAGAGAGGCATTAGTGGTGTATTAGGTGCTCTGCTACATACCAAACTATATTTGGCACTACTGCTGTGTACCTTGAACTATAAAATATATAGGCCTTTCAATTGGCAACTGTACTGTGCGTTCTCTTGCAAAGTAATTTCTCATACCTGGTGTTCATACACACCGTCTGATCACTTAGTACACGGCTGTGTACCTTGAAAAATACAATATATAGGCCTTTCAATTGGCAACTGTACTGTGCGTTCTCTTGCAAAGTAATTTCTCATACCTGGTGTTCATACACACCGTCTGATCACTTAGTACACGGCTGTGTACCTTGAAATATACAATATATAGGCCTTTCAATTGGCAACTGTACTGTGCGTTCTCTTGCAAAGTAATTTCTCATACCTGGTGTTCATACACACCGTCTGATCACTTAGTACACGGCTGTGTACCTTGAAAAATACAATATATAGGCATTATAATTGGCAACTGTACTGTGCGTTCTCTTGCAAACTAATTTCTCATACCTGGTGTTCATACACACCGTCTGATCACTTAGTACACGGCTGTGTACCTTGAAAAATACAATATATAGGCCTTTCAATTGGCAACTGTACTGTGCGTTCTCTTGCAAAGTAATTTCTCATACCTGGTGTTCATACACACCGTCTGATCACTTAGTACACGGCTGTGTACCTTGAAAAATACAATATATAGGCATTATAATTGGCAACTGTACTGTGCGTTCTCTTGCAAACTAATTTCTCATACCTGGTGTTCATACACACCGTCTGATCACTTAGTACACGGCTGTGTACCTTGAAAAATACAATATATAGGCATTATAATTGGCAACTGTACTGTGCGTTCTCTTGCAAAGTAATTTCTCATACCTGGTGTTCATACACACCGTCTGATCACTTAGTACACGGCTGTGTACCTTGAAAAATACAATATATAGGCATTATAATTGGCAACTGTACTGTGCGTTCTCTTGCAAAGTAATTTCTCATACCTGGTGTTCATACACACCGTGTGATCACTTAGTACACGGCTGTGTACCTTGAAAAATACAATATATAGGCATTATAATTGGCAACTGTACTGTGCGTTCTCTTGCAAAGTAATTTCTCATACCTGGTGTTCAAACACACCGTCTGATCACTTAGTACACGGCTGTGTAACTTGAAATATACAATATATAGGCCTTACAATTGCCAACTGTACTGTGCGTTCTCTTGCAAAGTAATTTCTCATACCTGGTGTTCATACACACCGTCTGATCACTTAGTACACGGCTGTGTACCTTGAAATATACAATATATAGGCCTTTCAATTGGCAACTGTACTGTGCGTTCTCTTGCAAACTAATTTCACGGCTGTGAAGGCAAAATATTGTTAAAAAAAAAAAAAAATGCGGCGGGGGGCTAGCGGAATAGGACGTGGACGAGGACGGGGGCGCGGAAATGCTGTTGGGGGCCTTGTTGAAGCCAGTGGGGATACAATGCGTGCTGGTGAGGGTCAGCCAGGATCCCGCTCATCCAGAATCCCTGCCTTTATGGGACAGTT
>ONZH01019069.1:0-19851 GCA_900303285.1 Rhinella marina
AGTATCTGAAAAAGTGAAGGCACAAGTGACTGCAGCACTCACCAGTGTGACCACCACCCGGACCCGGTGAAGTCCGACTTCTGGTAGAAGAGGGCAGTGGAGCTCCATCACGGCAGCCAGCTTGGCCTACAGGAGGCAGGAGCGTCTTCTGATGTCATTCAGTAGCAGTTCCAGCGAGGAGGACTTCAGGTCCCTCATCTGAGGACCCCTTCTACTGGCTGAGTGATTTAAAGGACACCTCTGGAGGACCTATGGGAGCCACAACATGGACTGCACCTGACGGGTGAGAGCTAGTTGGCACTTGTTTTGTTTGTTTAGTTTGTATTGCCCCCTGTTTGACTCTCACCCAGATGGACATGGATTGTCAAGACTCCCCCCCCCATTCTGCAGAAATTCCCAGTTGTGCCTAAGCACGCCTATTTTCCATTCCCCCCCCTTCTCAGGTTATTTGGGAGCACCCTTTGCAAAGAGGGATCTCTATTTGCTGCTATTTTATGTAACAGCGGCTGCTGTGCGCCGCTGTACCCCTGCTTACCGCTGCCGTTTTGGGCGTAGTGTCCAGCGGTGAGCTGCTGGTTGTACTTCCATTCACCGCTGCAGTCCTGAGCTCTGGCTGTGTAGTGCTGGTGCACGATGATCCGCTCCAGAGCTTCCATGCTACCCTGTGTTGCTCTCTCCCGCTGGGCTGAACCTATTGCGATCATGTGACCATGCTAGGTCATGTGGGTTGGTCATGTGTCCTGATTGACCAACCCTGGACCTATTTAGTTTGCTCAGCCCTCTCCCAAGATGCCTCAGTGTCAAGGTCCTACCCTGCATTCTGGTTGTTCCTGTTCCTGTTCCTGTTCCTGTTCCTGTTCCTGTTCCTGTGTTCTGACCTGTGCCTTGCTATTTGACTCCGCTACCTGCCTGATCCTTGCCTGCCTGCATTGACCTTCCTGTTGCCGACCCGGATTGCCTGACTACGTACCTGTGCCGCCTGCCCTGATCCTTGCCTGTCTGACTCTGCTTCTGCCTCATTCCTCGGTCCTGCATTACCTCTCCTGGATTCGACCCGGCCTGTTGACCACCGCTGTACTACAGGTACCATCGCTGGTATCTCCTGGTCCCCCTGGACCAGCTGCCTCGTGTCCCGACCCTCCTCAGGAGGTAGCGACCTGGTGTTCCCCTTGGAAAGTCTATCCCCACCATCAGGGGTAATTGTGAAGAACGAGGGGTTTCACTTAGACAACGCCCTTAGAGGAGGTAGGGCACGAGGCACACTGGGTCCACACCGTGACATTTTATATCATCTATGTGGATTACACGTTACCTGTTTGGATTACAAAATTACCTCACGTGGATTACAATTGAATTTGGATTACAATTAAATTTTGGACTGTGTTCCAGTGTTTTATAATGCCAAGCAGCCACAAGGAGAGACTCAAACGTATATCTGAGCCTATTATGCTTGCAAATGTGAAATTGATTGCACTAAAATGTTTGCATAATTATGTCTTTGCTGTATTTTAGCAATAATGTTTTTATAGGTTCAGCAATGTTCAAGCACTTTAGCCCATTGTGTGTATTCTTTTTCAGGTACTGCAATGTGTCCTATTATGCACTTATTGTACGGTGTTTTTTAGTAAATTATGCACTTAGCCAGATAGCTAGCATCTGACGTTTCTAGCTCATATGGACTGCCTCTAAAGACTGTACGTCGAGGCCTAGCCTCGTGCGTATGACGCAATTACGCTAAGTACGCTATAGTACGCAATAGTACGCTAAGGATTCGTACGCACTTTGCACGCTAATGCTTACGTATTGCGTACTTTTATCAACGCTGACTGTATGTTTGTAATTTGTGCAGGAATGTTCGCAAAACAATGATTATTTTTTAACGCAAATTCGACCGAATAAATTCGTATTAAGAATGAATATTGTCAGAAATTTGTCGATTATTTGCCAAAGCGAATTTTAGATGATTCGCTCATTTCTAGTGCCCCCTCACAGTAGTTATGTCAGATCTGTGTCCCTTCACAGTAGTTATGCCACATATGTGCCCCCTCACAGTAGTTATGCCAGATCTGTGCCCCCTCATAGTAGTTATGCCATATATGTTCCCCCTCACAGTAGTTATGCCAGATATGTGCCCTCTCAAAGTAGTTATGCCAGATATGTGCCCCCTCACTGTAGTTGCCAGATATGTGCCCCCTCACAGTAGTTATGCCAGATCTGTGCCCCCTCACCGTGGTTATGCCAGATCTGTGCCCACTCACTGTAGTTATGCCAGATAAGTGCCCACTCACTGTAGTTATGCCAGATATGTGCACCTTTCATTAGTAATATGACTAGACATGTGACCCCTCAATAAAGTTATAACACATATTACTATGTCCATATGTGTGCCCCCTCAATGTTTTTATCATACAGATGTGTGCCCCTACTAATACATTCTAATTTACTTTTTTCTACTCACTGTTGTTCTAACACTTATATGCCCCACTCACGATTGAATACTGTATATTTGCTCCTTCATTTTACTTATGCCATGATTTGTGTCCCCTTTTTATTATACTTACCTCTTTCCAATGATAATCACTGCTTATCTCAGCAGTTCACAGCATCGGCAGGATACGCTGTCACACTTTCTGCTGATGTTCTGTAGGATGAGCGCTGGTTGAATCGCGACCTGCGCTCTCCTATTATACAGAAAAAGGGGTTCTATTGCCATGTGGGATTATGTCATACTTACCTCAGAATCTTGAGTCCCAGTTCTCTTCATCCTTCAAGCGATTACCTTCAGGAGCAATTAGCTTGTATTGCACATGCGCAAGAACTCTATAAATGGAAGAGCTGTGATGCGTTTATTGCCATCCACAAGATGGCAATCCTCACCTATGAGGTTTACTTTTGTTATTTCTTTATTTATATGCATATATCTAATGCGTAATATGTTTAATTATTATTGACTATATGAAATATGCTCTTTTGTTTGGTTAATAATTGTTTTGGAGGGGTTGGTGACAGAGTCTCTTTAAGATAACAGAGGAGAAAGATAACATCATCTTGTCTTTTTATTGCCCCTTTACATTGAATGAAAACTGGCATAAATATAAAGATACAAAACATCAGGATTCTGAGGTTGAAAGTGTTTCATTTACTTCTGCCCCAATCAGAGGTGTATTTAGAATCTCTGCTGCCAAAATGTCTAAGAAAAGTTTATTCCTCCGAAAAAAAAGGCCTATTTGTCATAGCGTTTTGCTGCAGATTAGACTTGGATTTTACCCTTGCAGTGAGCCCTTGAGGAGCCAGTGCAGAGAATGGGAGTGCTAGTGGCCCTGAAGAGATGAGGTGTCACGGTGTACTCTCTTAGAGCATTGCTCCCTGGGGTTTGTTGCAGTGAAAAGGTGATGTTAAAGGATCAGGCAGAAGAAGAATAACAAAAGTTTTTCTTTACTGAGTGCAAAGGATGAGTTACATTACATTCAGCTAGTCATATGTGAAGAACTGGGTTTCAGCTTTGAGTCAATGCGCTGGACGTAGACTGGCGCGAGTAAATAGAGGGCCATTTGGCCCAATTATGCTCATATTTCCTAATAGTGAAGTTTTTATGGGCAAAAATCTTTTCATAAGATCTAGTGGTCTCCACTGATTTTAATATGTCTTGCCAACTAGGTATAGCTTCACTTTTCCAATTTCTCAGAATTGTTAACTTAGTAGCCAAGAATAAATGCATAGCTATTGTCCTGTAGGATGTTGGTATTATGGGTAGGTCTAGGAGAAATAAAGCAATGGACGGATCTGGAGTTAGGCTACTTTCACACTAGCGGCAGCCCAGATCTGGCAGGTGAAGGGTGCTGCCGGATCCGGACTGCAGCAGGAACATATGTGGAGCCAGAACCGCGCTCCGGCCCCACACATGTCACACAGTACATACATACACACAGACACACACACATATACACAGACAAATACACATACATACTTACATGCTCTCGGTAAGTCTCCAGAGCGCCGGAGGAGCAGGACGACGCGCACAGATGATGATGATTCCCCACAGCGCCCTCTGCTGGGCGCCTGGTGGAATCGCCATCTGTGCGCCGTCCTGTTCTTCCTGCGCTCTGGAGACCTGGCGGGAACATGTAAGTATGTATGTGTATGTTTATGTGTATGTCTATGTCTGTATGTGTGTATGTTTGCAGGTGACGGATCCGTCATGAACTCCATTGAAAGTCAATGGAGGACGGATCCGTTCACCATTGTGTCACACCAAACGGATCCGTCCCCATTGACTTTCATTGGGGGTCATGACGGATCCGTCTTGGTGCGGATGCCTGGACCGGAGAGCAAACCACAGCATGCTGCGGTTTGTTCTCCGGTCTGAAGACGGAACGGAATGCTCCTGAAAGCATTCCGTTGTCTTCAGTTCAGTTTTGTCCCCATTGACAATGAATGGGGACAAAACTGAAGCGTTTTATTCTGTTATTGAGCCCCTATGACGGAACTCAATACCGGAATTATAAAATGCTAGTGTGAAAGTAGCCTTAACCTACGTCCAATTACCTCTGATAAGGTCTTAAATAGAGATGAGCGAGCACTAAAATGATCGGGTGCTCATTATTCGAGACAAACTTTTCCCGATGCTCGGGTGCTCGTTTCGAGTAACGAACCCCATTGAAGTCAATGGGAGACTCGAGCATTTTTTGCAGGGGACCAAGGCTCTGCCTAGGGAAGGCTGAGTGAAAACCTGGAAACATCATTCATGCCTCTGAGGCTGCCTAATCCCACCATTACCCCAAATTCTCCTGCAACAGCCTGGTGGTTACCCTCATGGCAATTGTGCTCACCCAGACCAAGAAAGGCGAGGCACATGCCCATCACATGTTAGGGAAGCACCCAACTAGGTGCAACGAAGGTCCATGCTGGCACTGCTCTCCTATCCCCAGCCACACGATGCAGGCATAAGCCTGACACAGCATGGCAGTGACACCAACAAGTGACCAAGTTAGATGAGGTAGCTGGTGAAGCACCCAAAAATTTAACCTGACACAGCATAGCGGTTACACCACCAATGACTTTGTCCGACTGAGAATGCAGTGAAATGGCTTTTGTTGAGCCTCCAAAATTTTTTATCTTTTCGGAGTACATAAAGTCGACCCTCCGCAAAAGATTTTTTTTTTTAAATGTCGGTACTTGCGCCTCCTGAAAAATTGTTTTGGACTGTCTGTTTGACGCTCCTGAAACATTGTTTTACAGTGTCTGTAGTTGACACTGTGGAAAAATTGTTTAGAGAGAGGGCCTGTAGGTGGACCTCCGGAAAAATAGCTTGGAGAGAGGGCCTGTAGGGGGCCCTCCAGAAAAATTGTTTAGAGAGAGAGCCTGTAGGTGGCCTTCCGGAAAAATTGTTTAGAGAGAGGGCCTGTAGGTGGCCCTCTGGAAAAATTGTTAGGAGAGAGGGCCTGTAGGGGGCCCTCCGGAAAAATTGTCGTAAAAGAGTGCCAGTTGGCCCTCTAAAAAATTGCGTTTTGGGTCAGCGTTAGGCAAAGACGACAAGGAGGAGGAGGAGGAGGAGTAGGAGGAGTAGAGAAGAGGAATCGGATACATAAGTAATGTTAATCTTTAGCTGCTTTCCCCCGGAGGAGATTTGAATTCCGGTGAAATCCAGGCTTTGTTCATTTTAATAAGCGTCAGCCTGTCAGCGCTGTCAGTTGACAGGCGTGTACGGACGTTGGTATGGTCAGCTAGGTACTCCCTCACCATCTTTCTGTAAAGCTCCCGCCTACTCTGCCTAGACTGGGGACAGGTAACAGTGTCTTGCTGGGGTGACATAAAACTGGCAAAGGCCTTGGAGAGCGTTCCCCTGCCAGTGCTGGACAAGCTGCCTGCTCGCCTCCTCTCCCCTGCTACTTGGCTCACAGAACCATGCCCTCTGCCGCTAGCGGCGTCAGATGGGAAGGATTGTTTCAGCTTGTGCACCAGGGCCTGTAGATATTGATTCACTCTCATACTCCTTTCCTCTACAGGGATGAGAGTGGAAAGGTTCTGCTTGTACCGTGGGTCCAGGAGAGTGAACACCCAGTAATCGGTGTTTGAAAAAATTCTTCTAACGCGAGGGTCACGGGATAGGCAGCCTAACATGAAGTCTGCCATGTGTGCCAGAGTCCCAACACGCAAGAATTCCCTCTCCTCACTGGCCTGACTCTCCATTTCCTCCTCCTCCTCCTCCTCTTCAGCCCATACACGCTCAAGAGTTAAGAAGGACTGAGTATTGGTACCCTCTTCTGTCTCGCCGACATTCTCCTCCTCTTCCTCCTCATCCCCATCCCCCTCCTCCAATACACGCTGAGAAACAGACCGGAGGGTGCTCTGGCTATCAAGTGACGTATCTTCCTCCACCGTCTCTTGTGACAAGCGCAAAGCTTCCGACTTCATGCTGTGCCGTGAGTTTTTTAACAGGCAAAGCAGCGGGATGGTGAGGCTGATGATGGCGGCATCACCGCTGACCATCTGTGTTGACTCCTCAAAGTTGCTCAACACCTGGCAGATATCAGACATCCACGTCCACTCCTCATTGTAGACTTGAGGAATCTGACTGACCTGACTAAAAGTTCTGGTGGAAGTTGACATCTGGCAGTCTACAATCGCTCTGCGCTGCTGGTAAACTCTGGATAACATGTTTAATGTCGAATTCCATCTTGTGGACACGTCGCACAACAGTCGGTGAGCGGGCAGTTGTAGGCGGCGATGCGCTGCCCTGAGAGTGGCAGCATCTGTGGTCGACTTGCGGAAATGCGCACAGATGCGGCGCACCTTGGTGAGCAAATCAGACAGATTGGGGTATGTCTTGAGGAACCGCTGAACTATGAGATTGAACACGTGGGCCAGGCATGGCACATGTGTCAGTCTGCCGAGTTGCAGAGCCGCCACCAGGTTACGCCCGTTGTCACACACAACCATGCCTGGCTTGAGGTTCAGCGGTGCCAGCCACACATCGGTCTGCGCCGTGATGCCCTGTAATAGTTCTTGGGCGGTGTGCCTTTAGTCACCTAAGCTCAGCAGTTTGAGCACCGCCTGCTGGCGCTTAGCCACGGCACTGCTGCTGCGCCTAGAGCTACCGACTGAAGGTGCCGTGCTCACGGATGGTAATTCGGAGGAGGAGATGGAGGAGGAGGAGGGGTCGGAGGAGGAGGCATAGTACATCTGAGAGACCGTGACCGAAGTAGGCCCCGCAATCCTCGGTGTGGGCAGTACATGAGCGGCCTCAGGGTCAGACTCGGTCCCAGCCTCCACCAAGTTAACCCAATGTGCCGTCAGTGATATATAGCGTCCCTGCCCGGCAGCACTTGTCCACGTGCCCGTGGTTAGGTGGACCTTCTCAGAAACAGAGTTGGTCAGGGCACGGATGATGTTCTGTGACACGTGCTGGTGTAGGGATGGGACGGCACATCGGGAAAAATAGTGGCGGCTGGGAACCGAATACCGAGGGGCAGCCACCGCCATGAGGTTGCGAAAGGCCTCGGTCTCTACCAGCCTATAGGGCAGCATCTCCAGGCTCAGCAATTTGGAGATGTGGACGTTGAGGGCTTGGGCATGTGGGTGGGTGGAACTGTATTTCCTCTTGCTCTCCAGCGTCTGCTGTAAAGACAGCTGAACGCTGCGCAGGGACACATTGGTGGAGGTTGTGGAGGATCGTGTAGGCGAAGGTGTGGTTTTCCGGCGGGAGGCGCTCGTGCCGGGGTCCTGGGCAGGGGGGTGACTAGCAGAGGCAGCGAGTGACACAGGGGAAGGAGCAGTGGTGGGACCCGCAGGAGGTGAACGGCCTTGGTTCCATTGAGTGGGGTGTTTAGCACTCATATGCCTGCGCATGCTGGTGGTGGTTAGGCTAGTAGTGCTGGCAACCCTGCTGATCCTGGTGTGGCACAGGTTGCACACCACAGTCCGTCGGTCATCCTCAATTTCTTTAAAGAACCTCCAGACTTGCGAACATCTAGGCCTCGCCACGGGAGCTTCACTACGTGAAACAGTTGCTGCTGATGCACCAGCTCTGGCCCTGCTTCTCCCTCTGGCCACACCACTGCCTTTTCCAACCTGTTCTGGTGCAGCACTCGCCTCCGCCTCAGAAGCACTGTCTTCAATCGGCTTATCAACCCAGCTTGGGTCAGTCACCTCATCATCCTCCGATTCCTCAGTCTGCTCCCCCCTCGGACTTCCTGCCCTGACAACAACTTCACCACTGTCTGACAACCGTGTCTCCTCATCGTCCGACACCTCTTTACAAACTTCTTCCACTAAGTCAACAATGTCATCACCCTCAGACTGTGACAGTTGGAAAACTTGGGCATCGGGAAAGAGGTCAGCAGAAACCTGAGAAGTGGTTTGTGACTCTGGAAAGGGTCCAGAAAACAGTTCCTCAGAGTATGCCGGATCGCATTCCAAATTTTCCTGGGAGAAGGCAGACTGGGGGGAAGGAGGTTGAGGTGGAGGAGCCAGAGGAGTGCTCCCTTGGGTAACGTGGGTGGACTGCGTGGAAGACTGACTGGTGGACAAGTTACTTGAAGCATTGTCCGCAATCCACGACATCACCTGTTCGCACTGTTGTGGTTTCAACAGTCCTCTACCACTTGTCCCTGTAAGTTGAGACATGAAGCTAGGGAGTGTAGCTCTGCGGCGTTCCCTTGCTCCCTCATCAGCAGGTACTGTCTCACCCTGCCCAGGACCACGGCCTCTGCCCCCTGCAGTAATTGAATGCCCACGCCCACACCCACGCTCTCTTCCTCAACCCTTAGCCCTGGGGTTCAACATTTTCTGTATATAAGTGTATTATATATCCCAAAAAAAAAAGAAATGGGCCTGCTGTACTGAAACCCACAAACTTGTTCAATCTGAACAAGTTAATATATAGGTGGATAAGTTAGAGCAAAATTACGTATTTTATTACGTACCGTGCAGTATGGAGCAATTACACTGAAACTATTACATTAGGCAGACTTGGTCTGCTTAAGTGCAACCCAGAAAAATGTCGCACTCAGATTTTTCTAATGTAGCTGTATCAGTGAGAGCAAAAGACCTTTATTAATTAAGTGACGTACAGTATGGGTCACCTGGACAGAAAATACGGATTGTGGTTTGTATATAGGTGGATAAGTTAGAGCAAAATTACGTATTTTATTACGTACCGTGCAGTATGGAGCAATTACACTGAAACTATTAGATTAGGCAGACTTGGTCTGCTTAAGTGCAACCCAGAAAAATGTTGCACTCAGATTTTTCTAATGTAGCTGTATCAGTGAGAGCAAAAGACCTTTTTTAATTACGTGACGTACAGAATGGGTCACCTGGACAGAAAATACGGATTGTGGTTTGTGGTGACTGGACAGCTGAAAAAAAAGTTTTGTTTTTTTTTAACGTGACGTGCAGAAACTATCAGAGAGCAAACTCAGCCCCTGCTGACTGTGGCTATTTTCACTTCAACCCAGAAAAATGTTGCACTCAGATTTTTCTAATGTAGCTGTATCAGTGAGAGCAAATGACCGTATTGGATTACGTGGCGTACAGTATGGGTCACCTGGACAGAAAATACGGATTGTGGTTTGTGGTGACTGGATAGCTGAACTGTGACACACAGAATGGTTCCACACAGCTGTATGAAATGGATTTGTATCACTGAGATAAAACAACAAAAAAACAAAGTTTGTGATATATGGCGATAGCTGCACTACTAGTGCCAGCCAACCCAGCCAGGAGACAAAAAAAAGTGTCTTGTAGCCCTTAGAAGGGCTGTTGGGTTCTTTTGAGATCACTCCTGCCTAACAGAGAACTAAATCCAGGCCCTAACACTCTCCCTGAAACGCAGCAGATCTGTCCCTAACGACATCCAGACAGCCTCTGAGCCGAGCACCGCCGGACGTCACTAGTATATTCCAGGGTCACCTGATCTGGCCAGCCAACCCCTGCTATCGACATGTAAGGCCCCACGTGATGCTGGGGGGTACCGCAGAGTCTCCTGGCTAGTGATTGGCTGAGTTATAAGTGCCAAAAATTCAAAATGCGGGAGATGCCATTTCCTCGAGCATGGTGAGATACTCGTCCGAGCAGCGAGCACTTACGAGTACCCTGATACTCGAACACCAAGCTCGGACAAGCATGCTCGCTCATCTCTAGTCTTAAACATCAAAGACCAAAGTTGAGACAATTTGGTGCACTCCCACAACACATGCAGAAGAGTACCTCTACCACCACAATTCCTCCAACATTTTTGAGAGGCACCTGGGAAGATAAAGCTCAAGCGCACCGGAGTGTAATACCATCGTAATACTGTCTTCATGTAAGACTCAAAATGTGTTGTACACTTTAGCCTTGAAACTGCATATCTAATGGCCGTCAGCCATTGAGTGGTAGAGAAGGTTTTACCCAAGTCATTTTCGCATGAGAGGAATGGGGCTAATTTTATAAAGGTATCTTTCCTGCCTAAGTAAGAGTATATTGGCTTAATCCCTGGTGGAGCAATTGTGCGTATGGACCATATTTTTAGTAGTTCTATATTTGCTTGGGCTTTAAAAGGGAGTTTGTCTTCCAAGCGGTGTCTGAGTCTTAAATATTTGAATATCTCATTTTGTGGAAACTGGTATTCCAATTGTAGATCAGGGAATGATTTAAGAGAGAACAGAGATGTGAGGTCGGCCACCACAGAGATACCTTTTTCTCTCCAAGTTTTTAACGAGAGGTCTGGAAGGAGGCATTGTAAGGACTCAATTAAAGTGAGTTGCACCACCAAGGTGGGCTTTCCTTCTCCCTTGGAGTGATAAGATTTCCTCAAGGTCAAGGAGGTGGAAAGGAAATATGGTTTGAGGCGTAAGGAAAATGACTCTTTCAGAGAGGCCATAAGTAGCGCCTTCAGGTTCTGTGATGGGGCTTAGGCCTGTTCAATATGCACCCAATGTTTTGATATGTCCAATACCCACCAATCCCTTAACTGATTAATTCTAGATGCCAGGTAGTAGTCATATATGTTTGGTAGGCTTAAACCTCCGAACTTCTTGTATGTGTTTATAATAATTTCAGCTTTCTGGGTGTTCCCCTCTGCCATATAAATCGATTTAATAGTTTATTAGCTAGGATGAAGAATGAGGTTGGTATTGGAAGAGTCCTAAAAAGGTATAGTAGTTTAGGTACAGAGTGTTGTTGGAATGCTGCAATCCGTCCTAAAAATGATAATTCAGTTTTTGCTATGCTTTCTAGTTCTGATTGTAATATTGAAAGGAGGGGTGGAAAATTTGCTTTATATAGACTTTTGAGGGAAGAAGTCACCTGCATATCTAGGTAAGGTATTACTGTATCTTGCCAATCCAGTGAGATTCTAGATTTTAATGTGTTAAGGTCAGCTTGGGGGATCTGAAAGGGGAGGGCTTGAGATTTGCTCTCATTGATCTTGTAATAAGAAGGTGTGAATGATATGCATTACTGTTGGTAGAGATATTGATGGGTTTGCCAGCGTTAAGATAATGTCGTCTGCATAAAGAGACAATCTATGTTGTCTATCTCCAATTTGTATACCTGTTATTTCAGAGGATTGTCTAATTGCTTAGACTAAAGGTTCTAGTGATAGGATAAATATGAGAGGCGAGAGTGGACATCCCTGTCTCGTGCCATTTGTTATCCCAAAGGGATCTGATAATACTTTGTTTGCCAGCACTCTAGCTGACGGCGAGGTATGGTATTTTCTGGAAAGCCGATTTTATGGAGAACCAAGAAGACAAACGACTAGTTCACTCAGTCGAATGCCTTCTCGGCATCCAGGGTAACAAATATTGCTGGTAAAGATGATCTGTTGACATAATCTAGTAAGTTCAAAACTCGTCTAGAGTTATCTGTAATTTGCCTGCCTTGTACAAATTCTACTTGGTCAGTGGCTATTAGATAAGGGATAAGTGTTGCCAACCTATTGGCTAGCAATTTGGCATAGATCTTAAGATCTGTATTTAATAGGGATATTGATCTGAAATTTTGTGGGACATTTGGGTCTTTGCCGGGTTTGGGTAGAGGGACTACGACTGCTTCCAGCATCTCTCTGGGGAAACTACCCTCGGACATGGCACGAGACAGGGACATCTGTAGATCAGGTGTTATTATCTGGTTATACATTTTGTAATAAGAATTGGGAAGACCATTAGGTCCAAGACTTTTTTGGTTGGGTAGGGATCTGGTTATTCGGGAAATTTCTTCTATCGTTATGGAAGTGAAAAGGGATTCCTGATGTTGGTTTGTCAGGGATGGAAGAGATATGGAATTGAGAAAGTTGGTAATGTCTTGTGAAGAGACAGGTTGAAAGTTTGGTTTGTCTGCCAGATTGTATAGCTGTGAGTAGTAAGACATAAATCTATTTGCTATAGATTTAGGATCATATATTTTCTGAGTGTGAGAGGGGTCCCAAAGATATGCAATACGGGACTTTAAGGCTCTGGCTTTAACTCTTTTTACCAACAAGCTGCCTGCTTTGTTAGCCTGGGAGTAATACATGGCCTTGACTTTTTTCAATGAGAGTTCGTATTTATGCAATAAGGCCTCCCTGAGTTGCAGCCAGAGGGAACTAAGGTCTTCAAATAAACGTTGAGAAGGTTTGGCTTTGTTTTGGGCTTCTATTATATTGATGCGAGATATAAGGTCTGAAACCTGTTTCTCCCTAAGTTTCTTATCCCTGTGTCCAAGTTTGATAAATATGCCTCTTATGTAGGCTTTATGGGCTGACCATACTATAGATGGATCTGGTACTGATGAGGCGTTAAGAAGAAGAAAATATTCTTCCAATGCTTTTTTCACTTCTGGTTGGTACCTGGAGTCTGCCAGCAGGAATTCATTCAGTTTCCAAGTTGGAGACATAGGGGTGAAGACCGTTTCCTCAATTTCTATAGTTATTGGGGTGTGGTCTGACCACGTAATAGCGCCTATGGTGGATTCTTTTACCGCTGAGAGGGTCTGTCTATCCACCAAAATAAGATCTATTCGAGAATAAGAGTGATGAGAAGGCGAAAAATAAGAAAAGTCTCTTTCAGTAGCATGCTGGATACGCCAGATATCAAACAGAGAGTGTTCAAATAGTGATTGCATTAATGATGGGGACGTAAGTCTGGTGGAAGTTGTGGTGTCTACAGAAGGGTCTGGGACCAGATTGAAATCTCTGCACAATAACAGCCTGCCCTTCTTTAGTGATTGCACTTTCTTAAACAGTTTGTTCAGGAAGTGTTGTGGTCTTGTATTGGGAGCATATAAACCAACCAGAGTGTATAGTACATTATTCAGACAACATATATGCATACATCCCAACCGTCCCGGATCCAGCGGGACAGTCCCGGATTGCAGTGGCTGTCCCGGTACGGGGGAGGTATGTCCCGTTCTCTGGCAGCTGAGACAGTTGCCTGTTACATGATGAAGCAGACAGCCAGAATCGGTTGCCTGTTTCTTACATCCTCCCTCCCGTCCCCCTTGCAGCTCTCCATACCTCCTGCAGCTCTCTGTACCTTTTTTCTGGACGGGGGGCGGGGCCGGCCAACAGTCAGCCATGGCTCCGCCCCCTCCAGACAAGAGAAGCCGATGTCCTACTGGTGATGCTGCTGCTGCTAGGAAGAAGGTAAGTATAAGGTTTTTATTTTTTTAACTTTCTGTGAGGGGGCACAATGTGGGCACATTACTGGGGGCACAACATATTACTGGGGGGCTGTTACAGGGGGAAGAGTTTCCCCATAGATATATGCCCCTATATATATATATATATATATATATATATATATATATATATATATTTAATCCCAGTAGTGAGAAGGCCCAGATACATAGTATTCACTTCACTCTATTCAAAGCCCCCCTCCTATAGGAATGCCATATGCCTGCTGGGGTATGGGGGGAAGACAATAGGCCCATATGTTGATGGTTCAATAGACCTTTTGTCTCAATAGGTGTGATGCACTTCCCTCTATCTTAAAGACCACCTACTGATAGCAGGAACTTTCAGGCGGGCGTTACAATGGCCGGAGACATGAAGGCTGATGAGATCAATAGATCAAAAGAAGATCTGTGTCCTATCAGCAGAAGGTTTCCTGTAGGGGGTGTTAGGCTAGTATCACTACACCTCACTGCTTTCACCTGATGGGAGAGGGGGCTCAGATATAGCCAACTATGGGGGCCATAGAAGGCAGTCTCCTGAATGAGTCACCTGAAGGAAGATGGGGGGAAAGGTCACCATGACAGAGCTCCAGCAAGGATTGGTCTAAGTATCCCAAGAGCCCCTAATCGCTCTCTCTCTCTCTTCTACCAATCCTGAACCCCTAATTCCCTTCTGCCTCGATACTTACCCTGCATCCTGACTCCTGCACTATATCCCCAATCTTCCATTTCATGATTAGGGAAAGTTAGCGATAGGTGATGGGAGGGTAAAAGTATATTGGTGTGTGTATGTGAGTGTGGGTAGGAAAAAGAAGTAGGTGTTGGTGTTTATTATATTATTGTTTTATTGTGTGATTTGTGTAACTTTAGCATAGTGTATAATAAATAACTTGTTTTATTAGCACTGTTTCATTTCTGTTATACAAGCACAGTAATAATATAATTGTAATAGTAGTTTTGTAAAGGAACAGGGAAACGTTACAGTTAAGGTACAAATTAATACAATACAGTCTAGCGTGAGTGTGTTGAGACTGTGTTGTATTATAATATTGATTGTTGAAGTTCGATCTGACGCTATTATCAATATTGTACCTTAACGGAACCAGATATGAATATTAATATTATTTATGAATATTAATTATTAATATTTAGTAGAAATATTGATATATTAATATTCATATCTCGATATATTAATATTCATATCTCCCTTTTCATTGGCGAGCCAGCCAGGAGACAATATTCATTATTAATATTCAGTATTGATATTAATAATAATATTCATATCTCCTTCTTCATTGGCGAGCCAGGGATGGTTGCGATTTTGTATACGTGTTTTGCTTTGCGGTAATCTGAGGTCATCCTCGGTGAGCTGATCAGGCTATGGGAGCGTGGACAGATAACATTGGTACACGGGTCAGTGTCGTGTTATTCTGTGCGTTCACAGCTGTGACGGTTCAGGAAGATTGACACAGTTACTCGGGCATTGCACGGAACAAAATCTGCGACAGAACCTAACCAATCTGTGATTGGTTTTGCGTTTTGCCGCCACAGCTGTGCTTGTGTTATACCGTGAGCTAAGATAGGCAGGAAAGCGTGGATAGGTAGCGGTGTTGTGCTATACTGTACACTGAGACCTTGAAGCTCGGATGGGTAACGCAATTGTAGGTGGGGCTTAAGGCAGAATCAATTCAGAAATAGGATTCTTTGTTTATTATCAGTTTTCTAACGTTTCTAACAATTCCTTTGCACGTACGTGGATAACGGCAAGGAAAGTCGTCGCAAGATATCGTTTAAGTAGCGATAAACATTCGGTTAAGTCCAGCTGGACGGGAAAAAGTGATCCGGAGACAAGGACTTTTTCCAAGCAGCACAGAAGGGACGGAGGAACAGGCGGCTACTAAACAAGTGAGGAAAGTCATCACTTGCAGTTCGGGTGGATCTGAGCAGTCCGCTGGTCAGGAAAAAGCGTTCCGGAAATTGGACTTTCTCCAAGCAGCACAGAAGGGACTGAGGAACAGATGGTCACCAAACAAGTGAGTATGGACTTTTCCACACTATAGCACCTAAGTAAGAATAGCTCTTTTAAGCCCATACTTCCCACAACATACCAGTCAGCAGAAATGCTATGGTCCATGTTGTTAGCACAGGCTTGTAGTTTTGACAAGATGTGCATTAACAAGCGGACAGTAATGAACAAATCGTCCAAGCGGCTCCACATGCTGGCGAAGCTAGTGTCCGTGTACAAGGAAACGATGGGGAAGCCAGAGAATTGTACATTGGTGTCTCAGGCCACTGAGAGTCACTGTCAGTGCTGTGCTGTTAATGGACAACGTGTCCATGACTTACAGGCAGAACTGGCAGACAATGTACAATGTCAGGTGGATAAGGAAAAGCAGATATGCATGCTGGAGGAACGGATAATGGCCCTTCAGAAGCATATTGCAGAAGTGGAAGCAGACATGACTCAGTCATATACTGAGATCAAGAACTTTAAGGAACAGGCAGCATCTACTGATGCTATGGTGGCAAAGTTGAATGATGATGTTGCTGCTAGATCTCATCTGATATCTAGTTTGCAAAACATCCTAAACTACTTTGCCAAAGTGGTGCCGGCCTATTCTTTTCCGTTAGAGACAAGGCCAGAATCTCCTGAAATGTTGCCCTGTGCAGGGCAACAAGGGGGGAGGTTAGACAGGAATAGGTCAGATTTCCAAAAGTCTGATCCTATTCCAAAGACCAGGAGTAGCATCTCCAGAGTCCTCCATAAATGTAGTAAGAGAATTGTTAAAAGTGCATCCCTGGCCATGGAGCAGTTCAGGAGATTTGGGCAGGAGCACTTTTGCAATGGGGACAGCCCTAAACCAAACATGGGAAGCATTAGATGTTTTGCATGCACTGATTTAGGGCACATAGCCAAATACTGCAAATCTCTCAGTGCTTGGCTATGGAGATCAAGAGCATGTTTTAAGTGTGGTAAAACGGGCCACATTGCAAGGAATTGCAACTGTGCAGATAATTGCAATGGGTCCAGTGATACCAGATGTGGGAATAGGTATGCAGCAGCAGGTTGCACAGTAAGACCTAGTGCAGTTGGCCAAACAAGGTCTCCCTTCCAGCCACAGATACCCCATCAGTTGTTACATAGTTACATAGTTACATAGTTAATACGGTTGAAAAAAGACACATGTCCATCAAGTTCAACCAAGGGTGGGGGTAGGAGTGATGAAGGGGAGGGGGACGGGTAACCTTAAGACATGACTCTACATTTTTTAATATGTGGTGACCTTCTTTTTCTCTAAGAATTTATCTAAGCCTGTTTTGAAGCCCTCAGCTGTCTTTGCTGTGACCAGCTCCTGCGGTAGACTGTTCCACAGATTCATAGTTCTTATAGTAAAGAAGGCTTTTCGCCCCTGGAGTCTGAACCTTTGCTTCTCCAGGCGGAGGCAGTGCCCCCTTGTCTTTTGAGGGGATTTTACCTGGAACAGTTTTTCACCATATTTTTTGTATGGGCCATTTACATACTTATACAGGTTGATCATGTCCCCCCTTATATGTCTCTTCTCAAGACTAAACAAGTTTAACTCCTTCAATCTTTCTTCATAGCTAAGATGCTCTATGCCCCTTATCAGTTTAGTTGCCCGTCTCTGCACCCTTTCCAGCTCCAGGACATCCTTCCTATAAACCGGAGCCCAGAACTGAACAGCATATTCCAGATGAGGCCGTACTAATGCTTTATACAGTGGTAATATGACATCCCTGTCCCTTGAGTCCATGCCTCTTTTAATACATGACAATATTCTGCTGGCCTTAGAAGCAGCCGATTGACATTGCATGCTATTCTGCAGTCTATGGTCTACAAGGACACCCAGATCCTTCTCTACAAGTGACTCTCCCAGTGTTACTCCCCCTAGGACATAGGAGGCTTGCAAGTTGTTAGTACCCAGATGCATAACTTTACATTTATCCACATTGAACCTCATCTGCCAAGAGGATGCCCAAACACTCAGTGTGTCCAAGTCAGCTTGTAACTTCTGCATATCTTCCATAGACTGGACTCTACTACAAAGCTTAGTGTCATCTGCAAAAATTGAAACAGTGCTGTTGATTCCTCCCTCTATATCATTAATAAATAAATTAAATAAAAGTGGACCCAGCACTGAACCTTGGGGTACACCACTTATACCACTTGTTGAAGGGTCAGAATGGCCAACTGCTACTAGGAAAGAAAGAGTGTTCAGACAGGAGTATGTCTAGAACAGCTGTAAAATTTGTTGTGTAGCCTGTTCCCTGTACGTCTTTGTCGTGTGTTTCTGTATTTGTTTGTTTAATGTTAGTGGTTGTTAGTCGTTGTTTGTACCATGTAGGCCATCTCCCTGGTTTGTGTGTTAAGTGTGATCTGTGACTTTCTGTTGTGGTTGACTAGAGAGTCAGGACATGAGTTAAGTCATGGGATTTTTCTAGTATCCACAACACAGGTTAACAGGGGGAGATAAGCCTGGAAAAAGGTATTCTGCATCCTGAAGATATCACTGGGGCTGAGTCAGCAAGGGTGGTTAGGATGAGCACATTCTAATGATAGATCCATAACTGTAAAAGACACCCTAAAAGAATCCAGGTGCGTCCAAGGATCTGTATGCACGGACTATGTGTAGACCAATGTAATGATGTTAAAGTTAAACTGCAGCAGCTCTGGTCAGGCCTTAGGGAATGATCAGAGTGGTCCGGTGAAACTGGAGGGCTTGTATCAAGCCACAGTTTTGAAGGTGTGGACCAATGCTAAGGATCTGAGGTGTACTCAGGTAGAGGGATTTCCATCCATATGGTCTTTCATGATCATGCTCATGAGAGAGGACTGTGTACTGGAGGTGACAGGATACTATTTTGTCACCTTGCCCACTGGGAGCCAGGCACACAGATGGTTACATTAGATACTAATCCCTAGAGGTGGGACGTGGTGGACACACCTACTGTGGGTGAATGGATGGAGACTCTATGACTGACATGGGTCAAGGGCATTGGTGTTGGTATCAAGGATGTAATTAACTGCACCGGAAGAGGTGAAATCCTCCCTGGAGCATATTGTCCCCTTTGTCTCATTATAGGTCTAGATGCCAATGACCCCAGAGAAAAGACTGGACATCTGCTCTGACACCCCTATGAGGCTCCAGAGAATTCCCTTTGACTTTGACAGCCAGCTCAAGCATGTCTTGTTAGAATTGGATAAAGAAGATGAGATCCTTAGAAGTCTTCAAGAGGTGGAGATTACAGCTTGAGCATGACAGGATCAAGATAACAAGTATCACCTATGTTTTGGAATAGAGACTCAGAGGTGTCCAAGGGGGGTGGACTTGTTGGACTACAACCAAAAGGAAACATAATTTTTCTGTATATTCATTCAACCAGTTAGAGTTCTGCTGGTTCTGGTCATTGCCATGTACTTTGGACTGTGCCTGATTTCCAACTAGGTACAGGAGAACCAACCAGAACTACATGAAAGACGCAGAAGGGCCTAGCATCTGAGAAGCCCTGTAATCTTAGGATTCATGAAGGGCTATGGGTACTCAGGACATGATTTTGACTCACTCCTGAAGTCCCATAGCAGTGTAAATACTGTTTGTTATTGGGTATTTTTCTATTGATTTAGGTGTGTTGGGTGGGGGAGGGGTGATTACCTGTTTTGTGTGAATGGGGTAAAGAACAGATTCCCTAGGGACAGGTACCCTCACTAAAGTATTTGCCACCTCAACCCTAGCAATGGTAAAGTTCATAAAGGATGGCTTGAATGTCTGTTAGAATTAGACAGTGTTCATTCCCGCAGTCAACTTAGGTATTGTGACATCACCCCCACTCAAAATCCTGACCTACCTTGTAAAGACCTACTGATCTATCCATGGGAGAACCTCATCGATGATACCTTCAATCAAGGTTAAAGGAGAAGTGTCTGAGGGAAGTCGTGCCCATGCCAAAAGAAGGGTATTCCACCAGTGATTGTACCCCGAAAAGAAAGAGGTGCTACGTGGTTTGCCAAAAGACAATGAGGGTGAGGCCATTCCAGAGTCTGCACAGTGAAAGACAAAGTTGGGATAGGCAAACACCTGAAGATCCGCATTGACTGCCAGATACTCAAAAGTCCTTCATCCAAGAACAGTCATGAAGCCAAGTACAGTTCCAAGACCGTTTCAGGGAAGATCAAGAGAGAAGGCAGTGTATTTT
>ONZH01019070.1:0-36833 GCA_900303285.1 Rhinella marina
GTCACAGAACCGGAAAGGGTCTTGACACTCTTTCACGCAGAGGATTCTACGCACACGCTCGTGTGAAAGACCCCTTAATGGGGAGGTTATTTTCACACGCTGAATTTCATCTAACAGTTTATTTTCCTCAGTGAATACAGTGGAGAAAAAATAATATAGCTTGGTTTTCTCCTCATTACTCTCTACAACTCCTCCCTCATCACTCTGCAATGGCCCAACGCTCTCTAATTTAAACTTTTTACCATTTATATAATTGAAGAACATTTGAGGGTTAGTTTAACCCCTTCACGCTATATGACGAGTATACTCGTCATGGAGCACTGCTATTTAACGCTCCATGACAAGTATACTCGTCATTACATTAAACTGTCACCATGTCTGCTGACATGGTGACAGTGCTGAGACCCCGGCTGTTACTTACAGCCAGGGGTCTCAGCTTACCAGCCCGGGACCAATGGGGGCGGTCCCGGGCTAGCGATCGCTGTGATTGGCTAGTCTATACAGACTAGCCAATCACAGCGATGCAATGCTTTTTAATGTAAAAATAAATAAATAATTTTTTCAAAATATATATACTATATACACCCCCCCACCCCAGATCGCTATTTTTAGCCATTTTTCAGGGGGGGTGGGGGGGGTGTAATGTGCGGCGGGCGGGCGGTATGGCGGCGGCATCGCCGCCGCATTGATTTTCAGGATGGCCGAGCGGGTGAAGCAGAGTATCAGCATACAGCTGATACTCTGCTTCAAACTGCTGACATCGGTGCTGGTGCCGATGTCAGCAGTTTAACCCCTTCCATGCCACGGTCCGTAGGGACCACGGCATGGAAAGGGTTAACAGGGAGGGAGCTCCCTCCCTCTCCCATCGGCGCTGCGGTGCGCTGGCAGCGCCGATGGTATGGGCTGAAGAGGGGGAGGAAGCTCCCTCCCCCTTCCATCGGGACGCTGCCAGAGCAGAACAGCACTTTCAGAAGCGTCTGCTTGCCATGGTGTAAGCAAGCCTGTTCAGGCTCCTGCTAAAGGCAGGAGCCTGACAAGGCTTAGCAAGAATGAAAATACACTGCAGTACACTATACAGTGTACTGTAGTGTATTATAGAACAATCAGACCCACTGGTTCTTCAAGAACCAAGTGGGTCTGAGTCTAAAAAAGTGTAAAAAAAAAAAAGTTAAAAAAAAAAGTTAAAAAAAAGTTTTAAAAAAATCCTATTTTCCCCCCCAAAACTCAAATTTAAAATTAGTAAAAAAAAAGAAAAAAAATACCCCAATCATGTTAGGTATCGCCACGTTCGTAACAACCTGCTCTACAAAAATATCACATGCCCTGACCCCTCAGGTGAACACCGTAAAAAAATAAAATAAAAACAGTGTCAAAAAAGCCATTTTTTGTCACTTTACATCACAAAAAGTGCAATACCACGCGATCAAAAAGGCGTATGCCCCTTAAAATAGTACCAATCTAACCGTTACCTCTTCCCGCAAAAAATGAGCCCCTACCTGAGACAATTGCCCAAAAAATAAAAAAACTACAGCTCTCACACTATGGAAAGACTAAAACATGATTTTTTTTGTTTAAAAAATGATATTATCGTGTAAAACTTAAATAAATAAAAAAAACTATACATGTTAGGTATCACCACATCCGTAACAATCTGCTCTACAAAAATATCACATGAGTTAACCCCTCAGGTGAACACAGTAAAAAAAATAAAATAAAAACGGTAAAAAAAGCCATTTTTGTCACTTTACGTCACAAAAATTTTAATAGCAAGCGATCAAAAAGGCGTATGCCCCTCAAAATAGTACCAATCTAACCATCACCTCTTCCCGCATAAAATGAGCCCCCACCTGAGACAATTGCCCAAAAAATAAAAAAACTACAGCTCTCAGACATTGGACAGATTAAAACATGATTTTTTTGTTTCAAAAATATTATTGTGTAAAACTTAAATAAATAAAAAAACTATACATGTTAGGTATCGCCACGTCCGTAACAACCTGCTCTACAAAAATATCACAGGAGTTAACCCCTCAGGTGAACACAGTAAAAAAATAAAAATAAAAACTGAGCCAGAACAGCCATTTTTGGTTACCTTGCCTAACAAAAAGTGTAATATAAAGCGATCAAAAATCATATGTAACCCAAAATAATATCAATAACACTGTCACCTTATCCCTTAGTTTCCAAAATATGGGCACTTTTTGGTTGTTTCTACTGTAGGGGTGCATCAGGGGGGCCTCAAATGGGACATGGAGTCTGAAAACCAGTCCAGCAAAATTTGCCCTCCAAAAACCATTTGGCGCACCTTTCCTACTGCGCCCTTACAGTAGTTTACAATCACATGTGGGGTGTTTCTGTAAATCGCAGAATCAGGGTAATAGTTTTTGAGTTTTGTTTGGCTATTAACCCTTGATGTGTTACAGGAAAAAATGGATTAAAATGGAAAATCTGCCAAAAAAGTTAAATTTAGAAATGTCATCTCCATTTTCCTTTAAATCTTGTGGAAGACATAAAGAGTTAACAAAGTTAGTAAAATTAGTTTTGAAAACCTTGAGGGGTGTAGTTTCTAAAATGGGGTCATTTATGGTGGTTTCTATTATGTTAACCCCACAAAGTGACTTCAGAACTGAACTGGTGCTTAAAAAAAATGGTTTTGGAAAATTTCTTAAAAATTTTAAGAATTACTTCTAAAATTCTAAGCCTTCTAACGTCCCCAAAAAATAAAATTATATCTACAAAATGATGGTAACATAAAGTAGACATATGTGAAATGTAAAGTAATAACTATTTTGTGAGAAATCACAATGTGCCTTAAAAGCAGAGAAATTCAAAGTTTGAAAATTACAATTTTTTCCAAATTTTCTGTAAATTTAGGATTTTTTAATAAATAAAGGTGATTTATATTGACTCAAATTTACCACTGTCATGGAGTACAACGTGTCACGAGAAAACAATCTCAGAACGTCTTGGATAAGTAAAAGTGTTTCAAAGCTATTACCACATAAAGTGACACATGTCATATTTCCAAAATTTGGCCTGGTCCTTAAGGTGAAAAATGGCTATGTCGTGAAGGGGTTAAAGAGACCCCGTCACCAAATTTTTTATTTGACTTTATTTGAATAAAATATATGTTTTAATGAAATAATAAAATGTGTAAATACAATTATTTAAAAAAAATGAAAGTTTCCCATACTAACTGAACTGTGTATGGCCCCTGCTCTTCATGTAAACTGCCGACTCCTCTGGAAGAGTCGCCTCCAGAAGCTTCACAAGAAGCTCCCTGCATTCAGTGGATGTGACGTCATTTCCTCTCCACACTGAATTGTACAGTGAAGATTAGAGTAGGTGCGCTGGATGAGTGAGATACAGAGCTGCTGGCAGACTAATTCATCCACCCAGAGATCCTGCTCTGAGCTTCACTGTACAGTGCAGTGAATTGTTGCAGTTACCTTCACTTTCTTCCCCTGCACTGCCCTCACGTACTCAGCATGATCCAGCAGTGAGGGCAGAGCGGCAGACATCCTGTCTGTAGAAGAGGAGACAGCCTGACTGTGCAGATGCTGACACCCTCTGCATAACGATCCTCCCCCACCTCATGGCTGAAGATATCTCCTCCCTCCATCACAACCCATTAGTCCCTGCACCTAAGTGTAAGTTTGCAGAAAAGAGTAATATATATTTACTTCACATGAATATGAGTGCCTGTGTGTATAATGTATATCTTCTGCATTAGTGTTAATGTACAACTGTATGTATGTGTGTATATATACCCTGTATATGTGTATGTATGTGTATATATACCCTGTGTATGTATGTGTATATATACCCTGTGTATGTGTGTATATATTCCCTAAATATGTGTATGTGTGTATATTTACCCTGTATATGTGTATGTACAGTATAGACCAAAAGTTTGGACACCCCTTCTCATTCAAAGAGTTTTCTGTATTTTCATGACTATGAAAATGGTAGATTCACACTGAAGGCATCAAAACTATGAATTAACACATGTGGAATTATATACTTAACAAAAAAGTGTGAAACAACTGAAAATATGTCTTATATTCTAGGTTCTTCAAAGTAGCCACCTTTTGCTTTGATTACTGCTTTGCACACTCTTGGCATTCTCTTGATGAGCTTTAAGAGGTAGTCACCTGAAATGGTTTTCACTTCACAGGTGTGCCCTTTCAGGTTTAATAAGTGGGGTTTCTTGCCTTATAAATGGGGTTGGGACCATGAGTTGTGTTGGGCAGAAGTCAGGTTGATACACAGCGGATAGACTGTTAGAATTTGTATTATGGCAAGAAAAAAGCAACTAAGTAAAGGAAAACGAGAGGCCATCATTACTTTAAGAAATGATGGTCAGTCAGTCCGAAAAATTGGGAAAACTTTGAAAGTGTCCCCAAGTGCAGTCGCAAAAACCATCAAGCGCTACAAAGAAACTGGCTCACATGAGGACTGCCCCAGGAAAGGAAGACCAAGAGTCACCTCTGCTGCGGAGGATAAGTTCATCCGAGTCACCAGCCTCAGAAATCGCAGGTTAGCAGCAGCTCAGATTAGAGACCAGGTCAATGCCACACAGAGTTCTAGCAGCAGACACATCTCTACAACAACTGTTAAGAGGAGACTGTGTGCAGCAGGCCTTCATGGTAAAATAGCTGCTAGGAAACCACTGCTAAGGACAGGCAACAAGCAGAAGAGACTTGTTTGGGCTAAAGAACACAAGGAATGGACATTAGACCAGTGGAAATCTGTGCTTTTGGTCTGATGAGTCCAAATTTGAGATCTTTGGTTCCAACCATCGTGTCTTTGTGCGACGCAGAAAAGGTGAACACATGGACTCTACATGCCTGGTTCCCACCGTGAAGCATGGAGGAGGAGGTGTGATGGTGTGGGGGTGCTTTGCTGGTGACACTGTTGGGGATTTATTCAAAATTGAAGGCATACTGAACCAGCATGGCTACCACAGCATCTTGCAGCGGCATGCTATTCCATCCGGTTTGCGTTTAGTTGGACCATCATTTATTTATCAACAGGACAATGACCCCAAACACACCTCCAGGCTGTGTAAGGGCTATTTGACCAAGAAGGAGAGTGATGGGGTGCTACGCCAGATGATCTGGCCTCCACAGTCACCAGACCTGAACCCAATCGAGATGGTTTGGGGTGAGCTGGACCGCAGAGTGAAGGCAAAAGGGCCAACAAGTGCTAAGCATCTCTCGGAACTCCTTCAAGACTGTTGGAATACCATTTCAGGTGACCTCTTGAAGCTCATCAAGAGAATGCCAAGAGTGTGCAAAGCAGTAATCAAAGCAAAAGGTGGCTACTTTGAAGAACCTAGAATATAAGACATATTTTCAGTTGTTTCACACTTTTTTGTTAAGTATATAATTCCACATGTGTTAATTCATAGTTTTGATGCCTTCAGTGTGAATCTACAATTTTCATAGTCATGAAAATACAGAAAACTATCAGAGGCCAGCTCAGGCGGTGCGATGACGTCATCGCGCCGCCTGAGCCGTGCAGAGCGGGACACAGGCCGGAGGAGGCCTGCATCCCAGCGCTGCCAGGCTGATGGAGGTAAGTATAAATATTTGGGTTTTTTTTTTTATTATTTTACAAAACTGAAGGAGAGGAGCACTATGCTACTATAACTACTGTGTGGGGGCACTATGCTACTATAACTACTGTGTGGGGGCACTATGCTACTATAACTACTGTGTGGGGGGCACTATGCTACTATAACTACTGTGTGGAGGCACTATACTGGTATAACTACTGTGTGGGGGCACTATGCTACTATAACTACTGTGTGGGGGCACTATACTGGTATAACTACTGTGTGGGGGGCACTATGCTGGTATAACTACTGTGTGGGGGCACTATACTGGTATAACTACTGTGTGGGGGCAGTATGCTACTATAACTACTGTGTGGGGGCACTATACTGGTATAACTACTGTGTGGGGGCAAGTATGCTACTATAACTACTGTGTGGGGGCACTATACTGGTATAACTACTGTGTGGGGGCACTATACTGGTATAACTACTGTGTGGGGGCAGTATGCTACTATAACTACTGTGTGGGGGCACTAATGGGGAATAACTACTGTGTGGGGGCACTATGCTCCGCCCCCCATCCAAACCCCCCCCCCCGGGCCCTGGGGAAATTGTCTAGCGAGAAACCGGGCCTTGGTGCAAAAAAGGTTGGGGGCCACTGCTCTATAGGGTTAAGGTCAGGTGAGTTTGCTGGCCAATCAAGCACAGTGATACTGTGATTATTACACAAGATATTGGTACTTTTGGCAGTGTGGACAGGTGCTAAGTCCTGCTGGAAAATAAAAATTCCATCTCCAAAAAGCTTGTCGGCAGAGGGAAGCATGAAGTGCTCTAATATTTCCTGGTAGACGGCTGCACTGACTTTGGTCTTGATAAAACACAGTGGACCTACACCAGCAGATGACATGGCTCCCCAAACCATCACTGATTATGGAAACTTCACACTGAGCAACAGTCCAGTTCTTTTTCTCCTTGGCCCAGGTAAGACGCTTCTGGCGTTGTCTATTGGTCATGAGCGGCTTGACACTTGGAATGTGACAATTGTAGCCCATGTCCTGGATACGTCTGTATGTAGTGGCTCTTGAAGCACTGACTCCAGCAGCAGTCCACTCCTTGTGAATCTCCCCCAAATTTAGGAAAGGCCTTTTCTTAACAATTCTATCAAGGCTGCGGTTCTCCCTGTTGCTGTTGCACCTTTTTCTACCACCCTTTTTCCTTCCACTCAACTTTTCATTAATATGCTTTGATACAGCACTCTGAACAGCCAGCTTCTTTAGCAATGACCTTTTGTGGCTTACCCTCTTTGTGGAGTGCGTCAATGACAGCCTTCTGGAAATCTGTCAAGTCAGCAGTCTTCCCCATGATTGTGTCGCCTACTGAACCAGACTAAGGGACTTTTTAAAAGCTTATAAAGCCTTTGCAGGTGTTTTGGGTTAATTATTCTAATATTCTGAGATAATGAATTTTGGGTTTTCCTTGGCTGCAAGCCATAATCATCAACATTAACATAAATAAACACTTGAAAAAGTTCACTCTGTTTGTAAAGACTCTATATAATATATATTTTTCACTTTTTGAAGTGAATTTCTGAAAAAAAACAACTTTTTGATGATATTCTAATTTATTGAGATGCACAATCAGACATTTTTTGTTCACCTTGCCTCACAAAAAGCATATTATTTAACGGTCAAAAAGTACTATGTACCCCCAAAATAGTACAAAAAAAATTAGGACCCTCAGAAAATGGTGATACAAGGGGGTGGGGCGGTGGAGCTAACCGATAAGCAAGATGGCTGCCCTCCAAAGGAGCTCCTGCCATCCAGCCACATTCTGCTGCCATCCGCAGTTTTACAGCACCCTCCACTGTGCTATACCACGCTACTGGTTCATCTGTGACTCAATGGACCAACAGTAATTGGGCCCCAAGAGATCACATTCCTAGTTGTGGCCTACAGGAGATGTTGCCTAAATTTCTGCTGCCTAAATTTCCACAGCCTAAAATTTCTACAATCGGAAGTCCACCGGAGACTGCTTCTGCTGCCTTCACCCAATCATCCCTGGACTTTGATCAGTTGGCGGCTGCCTCCTACTCACACCCTCACATCCATAACTGCAGCCCCAAGAGGCAGAGATAGAGGAATGGGTGCCATCTTGGCCACCCTCATTTGGTCTAGGCCAAGATCTCCCTGACAGTTTTTATTACTCATCCTTAAGCCTCTTTTTTTCCATTTCTTTTTTTTCCTGAGTTTATAGCACCATCTAGTGGATAAACGCACATACTGTAAGTCACTTCTTCTACTACCTAAATGTGCAGTCCTAATAGTCCCATACTGTACGCTCCACCTGACCTACTCCATCTTCAGGAGTCTGCAATGGTAAAATACGGGAATATTGCTGCCAGAGACTCTAGGAGACTCTAGTCATAGAGCTAAATTCTCAGATTCCAAAGGGGAACCAGATAAGTTTGTTTGCCAACTTCCCTCAACTGACTCCCTTACTATGTCCAGGGGCGTAGCTATAGGGGAAGCAGGGGAAGCCACTGCTTCGGGGCCCAAGGGCAGAAGGGTCCCGGGAGCAGGAGGAGGAGAGAGACTGCAGGGCTGGAGCAGCAGTGTGAAGAGATGCAGACCGTCCTTGAGTGAGTCTGCTCCGTGAATGTCTCTTCTCTGTGGGACAGGAGGGAGGGGGGTGTCAGGGAACTCTTTGAGCTGCTGCTGGATGCTGTAGTAGACCAGCAGCTTCATGCTTTTCAGTTGTTTTAATGCCTCATGAAGCAGTTGACCTCCATGACTCCTGCCCCCCTCCCCCCAATATCCTGTCCTCTTATTTCATCCTCATGGAGCCCCTTCTGTCTCTTTTCCTCCCTCATGTATCCAGAGCTCCTGTTCCACTCTCCTTTTTCCTATTGCTGCCCTGCACAGACCTCCTGCCCCCTACTTTTTGAATGAATCAACCTCAAAACCCCTTACACCTACTTGCTGTGTCCACCCCTCATGTTCATCCAGGGCCCCGGGCCTCTGTCTCACTCCTCTGTCTCTCATTATGATGGTGTCTAAACACATGCACCATAAGGACCTTCTAACGTCACAGGGTCATTTGACTGTGCCCCCCACTGTGGTCCCTTATACCCTGCATTGTGCCCTCTTACCATACCCTGTACAGTGCCCCTAGTCATTCCCAGTACTGTGCCCTGTTATACCCTTTCGGTCACTGTATGGAGGTGTTATGCAGTCCATTTATGACGGTTCTATCTGGTCACTGTATGGAGGCTTTATCCGGTGACCGTATGGTGGTGTGCAATCACTGTATGGCGGTTTTATCCGGTCACTCTATGAAAGTATCCAGTCACTGTATGGTGGTGTTAGCCAATAACTGTATGGCAATAACTGTATCTCCTTTACTGCCCACGCCACCTTTTTTAGACTTGGCATGAGCGGGGAAAAGTTGCAAATTGTGGCACAAAGGACCTGTGGCCTAAGGACCAAGCCGTTTTTTGGAAACTAGACGTGTCACTTTATGTGGTAATAACTTTGGAACACTTTTACTTTTCTCGTGACACATTGTACTTCATGATAATGGAACATTTTAGTTGATATAATTCATCTTTATTTATTAAAAAATCCAAAATTTACCAAAAATTGGGGAAAATTAGCAATTTTAAAAATTTTAATTATCTGCTTTTAAAGGGTTTCTGTCACCAGAAATCACCCTATTAAACCAAGTGTCATTTGCAATGAGCAAATGACACTTGATGACAGTAATGTTAGTCTCATATTTCTCTGTCCAGCAGTTTAGCCAAAAAATAGGTTTTTATAATATGCAAATGACCTCCCCTAGGTGCAGTAGGCGTGAACCTGCACCTAGGAGAGGCCGTAATAACGCCTCTTACCACGCCTCCGTAGCGCTGATTGACAGGGCCGGGCAGCCAGCTCTTTCGGCTCCCGGCCCTGTACGATCCCGAAATCCCGCGCCTGTGCACTGCGGTAGTACATCTGCGCACGAAGGAGCCGGGACCCGGGCGGCCGCCAGCTCTCAACGCGCGTGCGCGGATGTAGGGGCCTATGTTAGGGGCCTATGTTCTTGGGCGTTCTTTGCCCATATTATTATTATTTTTATTTCTTATTTTATGTTTCCGGTTATGAACAGTTTGCTCTCTGTTATATTCTTTGTAGTAGTCATGGTCAAGAGGCTTGATATGAATGTCAGTATACACAAAGACCAAAATGGATAGCTTACAGGTCAAGTTTGTTTCCTATAATGTCAAGGGATGCAATGCCCCTATTAAAAGAAGCCGGATATTCCAGATGTTGAGGAAGGCCAAGGCTAACATTGTCATGCTGCAAGAAACACACTTTAAAGAGAGTCGTGTTCCTAACCTCGCCCGCTTGGGGTTTTTTAATTGGCACCACGCCTGTCATGACAGGTCTGCGGCGAGGGGTGTCAGCATTGGCTTCCGAAAACATATACCCTTTTCACTTTCTTCAATGTTGTCAGATACGGAGGGGAGGTACCTGTTTCTCAAAGGGCAATTGGGCCCTACGGAGGTAACACTATGTAACCTATATGCGCCAAACAAACACACGGTGAAATGGCTGAAGGAGACGCTCCACAAGTTATCACTCTTTGCGACAGGTATGATTGTACTAGGTGGAGATCTAAATCTTACATTAAATCCTATTGTGGACACCTCCTCGCGTAAATCTGCTATTTCCTATAGGGCCCTCAGGAGCTTACATCATGTTCTGCACGACATGCACCTTATTGATGTTTGGAGAACGCTGAATGCAGATTGTAGGGACTATACATTCTATTCCAACGCACATAGGTCTTATCATAGGATAGACTATTTTTTAATAGGCAATAGATATCTCTCACAGGTTACAAACGCTGATATCCAGTGTATTATATGATCTCTGATCACGCTCCAATTGAGCTTACAATGGACTTCCCAGATACACCTAAACCCATGTGGACTTGGAGACTTAATCCTACACTACTAGACTCCCTACAGACGGTCCAATCACTTTCAGAAAAGATGAATAGGTACTTTATAGAAAACACTGTTCCTTCGTCTCGGCCAGAGAAACGTATTGCTAAAAGACACCTCTGATATTGCCTCAGCCTTTTCAAAATATTATCATTCATTATATAATCTGAGGCAGGAGGAGTCGCAAAGTGATATCCAGGCATTCTTGGACTCATTGTCTCTGCCCAAATTAGACCATAAGGATGTAATATCTCTGCAGGCTCCCATACAGGTCCAAGAAGTTAAAGAGGCCTTAAATTCTACTCCCGCAGGGAAAAGCCCAGGCCCTGATGGGCTCCCGATCATTTATTACAAAAAGTTTTTTTACATTCTTGGCCCCCAAATGGTGAGATATTTTAATGCTTTATGGGAGGGCCACTTACCAGCCAAACAATCCCTTGAAGCCCACATTGTGGTGTTGCCTAAACCTGGCAAAGATCCAGAACTGACAACTAGTTATAGGCCAATTTCCCTTTTAAATACAGACATCAAATTATGGGCTAAAATATTAGCGGCGCGCATTGCTCCCTTGCTCCGGAAATTAACATCCCCTGAGCAAACGGGCTTTGTGAAGGGCAGGGAAGGCAGAGACAGCACCTTTAGAGTGATACAAGCCATTGAATATGCCAATCGCACGGGATCCAGATTAGCGCTTCTCAGCACTGACGCTGAGAAAGCGTTTGATCGGGTAGACTGGCAGTTTATGGAGATGGCACTGGGTAAGTTCGGCTTTCCCGATTCTTTTCGAACTGCAGTAATGTCTTTATACTCCTCTCCCTATGCTAGAGTTAGAGTTAATGGTGTTCTCTCACCCAGTTTTGACATATTGAATGGCACTAGACAAGGGTGTCCTCTGTCTCCCTCCCTCTTCATACTATGCCTAGAGACACTGATTCAGGCTATTAGGCAAAATTCGGCAATTCAGGGTTTAGTAACCAAAAAAGGTGTTCATTACGTAGCCGCCTTTCCGGACGACATGTTAATATTTATATCAGATCCCCTTAAAGCCTTCCCAGCTCTGCTCGATTTATTTGAACACTTTGGCTCCTTGACCAATTTTAAGGTCAGTTTTACCAAATGTTCTGTATTGGGCATAAATGTCCATCGCGAGGACAGAACCTTACTATCACAATTATATCCATTCCATTGGCCCACCTCACACATGTCGTATTTGGGGATTAACATTTCCAGCAACACGAGTGACCTATTCCAATTAAATTATCCTCCTTTATTAAGGGATATTAAACATCAGCTGGCCGGATTAGATATCCCATTCATGACTTGGACGGGGCGGAAAAATCTGCTCAAAACTTTTATATAGCGCCTAAATTGTTATATCTTATGCAAGCCGCACCTATCTTCTTGCCTCCACATTTCTTGGCCTCCGTCAAGAAACTATTTGCTTCTTTTATTTGGAAAAACACGCGTCCTAGGCTTGCCTATAAACTTTTTACACTTTCTAAGTTTCAGGGTGGCTTCGGTCTGCCTGACATGATGGCATACTATAGGGCTATACAGCTCCGTACGCACACCGAGTTACTAAACTCTAATACTAATAAATTGGGTATGCAAATTGCATTACAGATATTGTCTCCTAGGGAGTTGGCCAGTTTGTGCAGCATTCCTCATTCCCCTATCTCGGGTGCCAACATTCATCCTCTTTTCAGGGGAGTTTTATTTACTTGGCAGACACTGGCAAAACCTATGCAACTACTATCTCATTTACCACTTCACATTCCTGCAAAGTTGATGCCCTATGTAACACATTATGAATATAAAGATGATCTTGGAATGTGGCCTGCCATGGATAATCTGCTTATCAAAGACATACTAGACAGAGGCGCAATCCCAGATATGCCATCCATTAGGGATAAAATCCCAAGAATAAAATGGTCCACTCCATATTATAATCATTTTCACAAAATGTGTACATTATTTCTTCAAAATAAGAAAATAGACGATACCCCGACTTGGTATGAATCTTTATTAACGTCCAAAGTCATCCAAAAAGGTCTTATATCTCTACTTTATAAGAAAATAATAGAAAAAGACCTCAAAATTGCTCCACATTATATTACACATTGGGAAAATGACTTCGGCATCTCATTTACGGGTCAGGAAGTCCAACTAATTCTCAAGAATTCACATGGCACTTCCAGGTAAATTCGTATCCAGGAAAATTCTTTTAAGATCGTAACTAGGTGGTATCATACCCCAGATGTATTACATAAAATGAACCCTGCGAACGCTGCGGAGTGTTGGAGATGCCGTCGGGCAGCAGGCACGATGTTGCATATTTGGTGGAATTGCCCTAAGATTTCCCCATATTGGGATTCAGTGGGTAAGGCCATAAACTAAATATGTTCTAGTCAGATCCATCTTACCCCACAGTTAGTCATTCTCAACCTGCCTAACTCTTCTTGCTTACTTCTTAAAAACAATCTCTCCTCCTTTCTCATTATGGCAGCCAAGTTAATTATACCCACCTATTGGCTTAGCGACATTACTCCTACTTTAGAAGATTGGATTCGGAGAGTTCAAGATATATATAGATTAGAAGAGCTCTTTAGTTGGGCATCCCTGTCCCATGATAAATTTCTCAACACTTGGTTGCCATGGCTTGACGGGCGTCCCCGACTCTCCGCCAGTGTTAATAGTTAAATCATCTTCTGATATTATCGAGCTATTTTGGACAAATGTATATTTGGTCCTCTTCTTTCTTTCTCCTTGCTTTCAAACGTTTGGGATATATGTATGTATGCTATGATACGGTTGCATGTCCTTGATATTGTTCATGCCTGTTCACTATCTGACTTACTTATGTCCAATTACTGGCTATTGCATAGCCTTCCATGACTTTTGTTAAATTTATGTTATGTATGTGTTTATATATTATTTGGTATCTATTTGTAATTTCATATAATTCTAATAAAAAGAGAATTGATTAAAAAAAAACTGATTTTACAAACTTTGTTAACCCTTTAGGTGTTCCACAAGAATTAAAGGAAAAATGTCACTTTTTTGGCAGATTTTTCATTTTAATTCATTTTGTCCTGTAACACATCAAGGGTTAACAGCCAAATAAAACTCTATATTTATTCCCCTGATTCTGCAGTTTACATTAACACCCCATATGTGGTCGTAAACTGCTGTACGGGCACATGGCAGGGCGCAGAAGGAAAGGGGCGTCATATGGTTCTTGGAGGGCAGATTTTACTGGGATAATTTTAAGTTGCCATATGATATTTAAAAAAAACCCTAAATTATAGGATAAGGTGACACTTTTATTGGTACTATTTTGTGGTATATATGACTTTTGATTGCTCTACGTTACGCTTTTTGTGAGGCAAGGTAGCAAAGAAATGGCTGTTCTGGCACAGTTTTTATTTTTTATTTTTTACTGTGTTCACCTGACAGGTTAGATCATGTGCTATTTTTATAGAGTAGGTTGTTTGCTTGTCTGCTTTATTTTTCTTTTGTTTCAGTTTTACATAATAAAGCATTTTTTAAATAAATCATGTTTGTGTGTCTCCTTTTTCTAAAAGGCATATTACTTTTATTTTTTGGGCGATCATCTTATGTAGGGTCTCATTTTTTGCAGCATGAAGTGATGGTTTGATTGGTACTATTTTCAGGTACATACTACTTTTTGATCATTTGGTATTACACCTTTTATGATGTATGGTGCCAAAAAAAATTGTAATGTAATGTGATATTTTTATAGAACAGGTTGTTACGGACGTGGCAATACCTAATTTGTCTATTTTTTTTATATTTATTTTGGTTTTACACAATAAAAGCATTTTTGAAACAAAAACAATCATGTTTTTATGTCTCCATTTTATGAAAGTCATATCTTTTTTTATTTTTTGGGCTATTGTCTTAGGTAGGGTCTCATTTTTTGCGGGATAAGAGGACAGTTTGTTGGTACCATTTTTGGGTACATACTACTTTTTGAGCATTTTGTATTACACTTTTTGTGATACATGGTGCCAAAAAAATGGCTTTTTTAGCACAGTTTTTGATATTTTTATCTGTCTGTTTTTTATGTTTTTTACAATTTTATATGATTATATTTTTGCCACGCTTTTTATGTTATTTTTTTACAGTGTTCAGTGGACGGGTTAGCTCATGTGATATTTTTATAGAGAAGGTTGCTACGGACGTGGCTATACCAACATGTCTCTTTTTTAAAATATATTTTGGTTTTAAACAATAAAATAATTTTTGAAACAAAAAAAGAGTAATTTTTTTTATTTTTTAGCCGGTTTGATTGCTTTTATTTTTGGGCAGATATGACTTTTTGATCGCTTGGTATTGCACTTTTTGAGATGGAAGGTGACAAAAAAAATGGCTTTTTAGCACAGTTTTTATTAATTTTTTTTTTACATTGTTGACCAGATCTGGTGGATCATGTGATATTTTTACAGAGAAGGTTTTTACGGAAACAACAATACCTAATATGTTACAATTTTATATGTTACTTTTTATAGGAAAAGGGCTTTTTTTATTGAAACTTTATTTTTTATTGTTAAAAACACTTTTATTTAACTTTTTTTTTTTTACTTTTTACTTATGTCCCACTATGGGACTTCAACATTGCAGAGTGTTTCAATGCAGCACAATAAATCTGTATTGTACTGCATTGTCTATCAGAGTATTACACACCTCATAGGCCTCCGTAGCTGCTGGGCCCCCAGGCCTATGATGCATGAGGTGAGGAAGTGCAAACCTCCCATATGCCGCGGTCAGCGCTGACCGTGGCATATGAGGGGTTAATCCACCGGCATCTGTGTCATCACCGATGCGGGTGGATGCAGTCGGATCTCTGCTGCTAATCGCGGCACCCTTGGGGAGAAGGAAGGACCTAAGTACCCGCTATTTAGGACGAGAATTCTCGTCCTGGGTCGTTAAGCTGTTAATAAGTGACCCCCTAATTGTATTATGATTCCAGGATAGGGCTGATATCTTTATAGTATATAGATTCCAGTGTATTATACTGTGCCCTGTATTTCCCAATAGATAAATGAACCTTGGGAAACACAGTCCTCACCGCTGACCACCAGGACCAGGTTGTGCGCTGTCAGTACATGGCAGCCCCCCCCTCTCTGCCCCACTGCTCCACTGTGTACTGGTGCTTATTCTGGCACTAAGGCTGGGTTCACATCACATCACAAAAACCTATACATTAACAGATGCCTCAGACTGATCCAGTGGCGTCCGTTCACCATACAGTTCCATTGTAAAAAAAACATACGTTAACGTATGCATTTTTTTTACTGGATTCAAAAACGTGGTGTGCTGCACATTTGTATATGGTACCTTTTTTATCAATGTATACATCAAACGGATAGGAAAAATGTGATGTGAACCCACTGTTACATATGCACAAATGCGATGCCAGGATGGTCATGGGGGGGCCCTGCCCGTACAAAAATTTGCTGTGGGGCTCAGTCAGTTCTAGCTACGCCTCTGACTGTGTCCAAACGGTCCCAAAAGGGCACGTCTCCCCAAAGACAGGCTGTACCAACTTCAGCAGAAGATAGTTACGAACAAGAAAATCTATGCACTGCGTCTCACTTCTGAATGTCTAGAGACTACTTAAAGGAAGCCTTATCTAAAGCACTAGCTCTGCTGGCAACTGACCTTCAAGTCATTACACAGGAGATTAAACAAATGGGGTACAGACTAGAGTCCATAGAAAGTACTCAAGAATTGCTGTGTGATCATACTTTAGCTACGTCATCAAATTTACAAACCTGACAAACACTTAAAGATGACCTTTCACCACTCCTGACATGCCTATTTTAATCGCTTCATACATTCCCCACACACAATCCTGGAACATCTATTCTTATGTCTGTATGTTGTGCCATTCCTTTATTATTTGCACTAGAAATTATGAATGAATTGCTATTCGCCTTCAGTAAGGGAACAGAGGGGTGGCAACCATTTGGGGGCGTGTACCTGCACAGTCTGACAATGGCAGCACTGATTGGAGAGAGTGATTCTGTGCAGGGACACCCCCCCAAATGGTTACTTCGCCTCTGTACCCTTACTGAGGGCTAAAAGCAATTCATCCATAACTTCTAGTAGAAATATTAAAGAAATGGCACAACATAGAGCCATCAGAATAGATGTTCCAGAATTGTTATTACATAGGGAATGTATTAAGATATTAAAACAGCCATGTCAGGAGTGGTGACAGGTGCTCTTTAAACTAATTTATGGACTATCTAGTATACCAAGATAACGGGACGTTGTAAAATGTCCATCTGAAAGGCATTGCAGAAACAATAGCCCCTGAAAACCTGCTCTTGACGGTTAAACAGCTTACTATTGCTCTTCTGGGGGTTGAGTACCCTGAGCCCTTCCAATCTGGATTTATTCTCTACATTTATGGAAGGCATCATAATCTTAGGATGAGATACAATACAATTGGAGGATATGTGGAGGAGCTTTCACCCATCTGAGATGGACTATACCCACTACTCTGCCTCCTCAAAGTTATTTTAGCGCTTAGATTATTTTTTCATTCTCGACCCTTATCTTCAGTACTGTTTGAACCTCTCCATTGACATACTTTTTTTGATCACTCGCCTATCAATTTCCGGTTACACCTCACAGATCTGCCCCAGAGAGATTACTGCTGGATACTCCATGACCTTCTTCTGCAAAGTTCCTCCAACATTAAAAGGTTGGAAGGTAAATTAACAGAGTTTTTTCACTTAATGATACAGGCCAAACCTCTAATTAAAATTTATGAGAAGCACATAAGGCCTTTATTAGGGGAGAATTAATCTCCTTGGAAACTTATCTTGAGAGAGAAACATAAAAACTGTCCAGTCTGCTGGCCAATGTACGCACTGTGGAAAATGTTAGCAAAAGATAAGTAGCCGATGCTAATCTCACTGCTTTAACCTCTCTCAAGACAGAAGTTAAAAACCTACTAAACCTGGATACCGCCAGAATTGATCTCGGCTCCCACTATAAACACTATGCACATGGGGATAAGCCCACTATTTTTGCGTTATCAAAAATTAAAAAGTAGAATGCTAAGGCTTATATTCATCGGATCAAAGATGGATCTGGCGGTTTCCTAACTGATACTAAATCCACCGCTTAGCAGTTCCATAAATACTACCACTCACTATACAATATAAACTCAGATGAAACTCAAAACTTCACCCAACATAACTGACGATTTACTGACAAATTTCTGTCCTCCATTTTGCTTCCCCAACTGTCTGACTGCCAATCTAATGTGCTATATGCTATTTTTTATTTATTTTTTTTTTTACAGAGGATGAAGTTAATCGTTCTTTAAGAGCTGCCCCCAAAAATAAAAGATTTGGCCCTGATGGTTTGAGCCCATTCTATTATTTATCATTTTCCACAATACTACTCCCCAAACTTACAAAATTGTTTAATGAAGACCTCAGAGGTATACCCTTTGCAATAGATAATAAGAAACCTTTATTTATTCTCGTAGCAAATAAACCTCCACCCCAGCAAAGTAGACGTGTTTCGAACACTGGTGTGAGACTCCCCTTGCTGCTCTTTTAAATACAAGCCACACCTCCAACTAAACTGTGTGGGAATACACAGGCCTGACACTTAGGGAGTGCTCATTAAAGGGAACCTGTCACCTCCTTTAGGCAAATTAAACTGTAAACATTACCTTAATGTATAGACCAGTGTGATTCAAATGAAGTTCCGGATACTGAGAACTGCCTGGTGAAACTGTAGTAAATTGAACTTTTATTCCTCCTGCGCGCACTTTTCCGAGTCATCTTGAAGTCAAGGGGGCAGCGGCCTCCTTGCTTCGAGTCAAGAAAGCCACTCCCCACTTCCCAGTGATAGACAGTTTGCCTGGGTGCCGGGGATCGCGCAAATCTAGCGCATGCGCGTTGCGCGATTTCTGACTGTGCGATCCCGGCCCCGGCTCTTCAGTTTGCCGGCGCTTCTCCTGTCTCTGCGCATGCGCCGCATTACAAAGCGAGCGCGCTTGCGAGAGCGCGCCCGCCGTCCCCGCACGCAAGGGGTCACAGAAGCGCCGGCAAACTGAAGAGCCGGGGCCAGGATCGCACAGTCAGAAATCGCGCAACGCGCATGCGCTAGATTTGCGCGATCCCCGGCACCCAGGCAAACTGTCTATCACTGGGAAGTGGGGAGTGGCTTTCTTGACTCGAAGCAAGGAGGCCGCTGCCCCCTTGACTTCAAGATGACTCGGAAAAGTGCGCGCAGGAGGAATAAAAGTTCAATTTACTACAGTTTCACCAGGCAGTTCTCAGTATCAGGAACTTCATTTGAATCACACTGGTCTATACATTAAGGTAATGTTTACAGTTTAATTTGCCTAAAGGAGGTGACAGGTTCCCTTTAACTTGCCACATAACACATATTATCCACATATAAAATTATATAAAATGCGACATTTTATGTTATAAATCAACTATCCATATAGTGTCACAGTTTCACATGTGTGAACAGAATAAAAAAGGAAAAACCTGTGTTAGTAACAAAAAAATAATATTGTCAAAAGATTACCATTAACACTTGCAATCCCTTGACAAACAGCAATGGAGCTTACTTGTTTCAAAGTACATGGGAAATATAAAAAAATAAATAAAATAATTATACTGTATATAAAAAATTGAGGATATTTTTGTGTTATGTTATATTATTTTATACATATTAATAAATATCAATAATAATACATCAACTCCTTCCTCATATTAAGTCCCATGGGAGACCTGGTGTTTAACCTGAAAATCCAGAATGCCTCTCTGTAAAATTAATTTTTTAGTATCTCCACCTCTAGGAAGGGGGGCACAATCTTTTCTATTGCAAATGCACAAAAACTTTTTAAACTACGATCATGTAAGGATATGAAATGTTTGGCTGCGTTTGATGTACCCAGGCAGGACAAATTTGCTATATAGTTAATATGTTCTAATATTTGCACCTCAATCCTTAGCAGCTAATATAACAATCTTACCCAAGGAAGGTAACTACCCATCCCAATGCAGCAGTTAACGTCCCATATCCCTGTTCAACGCAGACCTGAAGTTATTTGCCATATTATTAGCTTCCCGCCTATGCTCCCTGCTCCCTCCCTTATTCATCCAGATCAAGTGGAGTTTGTCCCACAAAGAGAAGGGAAAGATAACACCGAAAAGATATTAAATCTGGTCCACTTAATACACAAAACTGTCTTACAGGCTGTACTCCTAAGTACTGATGCTGAAAAAGCCTTTGATCGTGTATCATGGACATATAGAAGAGATATTCTCAATGTACTCTTCCCCTCAGCTAGAATTAAAGGGGTTGTCCGAGTTATTTTTTTGTTCTTTATATGTTTCTAACTTGTCAGGTATAACAACTTTCCCATATACTTTGTGTTTGTAAAGCTGCTGGTTTCTCAGAGTTGACTGAGGGTCACATGACCTGTGATGTCAGCTTATCTCCCTGGTCTGTGATGTTTCGTGTACAAGCCTCAGAGTTCAGATAACAGCCTGTACACAAGACGTCACTGGCCACGCCCCCTTTCTTTGCTGGGCTGCTATCTGCTCTCCCTGGATTCCTTCAGATAAAACATTAACCCCTTCAGCCAGAACACACTGAGGGCTCAAGGCTTTACAACAAATAGTAGCTGCAGCAGTGAGAGGAGACAAATGCTGGGCAAGGAGCTATAGAGGAATTGTATTGTACAAGAACAGGTAGGGAGAATTTCCTGTGTGTATCAGCAGTGTCATTGTACAGCTGGGACTTGTAGTCCTACACATACAACATGCTGCTGAGTATTCCAGCAGGCAGACATGTCACTCAGCACTTGTATTCACTGCCTTTGCAGAGAAGGGGGGAGGGGCTGAGATTGTTGTTATTGCATGTAAACAAAGGCCAGAAGAGAACCAGGGAAATGAGGAAATATAGATTTTTTTTTTTTGCCTAAAACTTGCTGAACTTAGTTATATATTGCTACCCATCAGATTTACAGTGCTATATTTTTTTTTCATAACTTGGACAACCTCTTTAAGTAAATTCCGTCCTCTCTCCCTCCTTTCCTATATCTAACAGTGCGCATTAGGGCTGTCCACTGTCTCCTCTCCTCTTTGTATTTGAACCATTCCTTCATTTAGGTAGACCCCTGCTATCACAGGCCCTAGTTGTACTGTAAAATGCATAAACTGCCTGCTTTTGCAGATGACATACTGTTTACTCTCACTGATCCCCAGAAATCTTTGCCAGAACTTCAAACACTATTTGACCGTTATAGCTATAACTTCGAAATCAACGTAGGAAAATCCCAAGCCTTAAACATTTCCCTCCCTCATTCCGATCACAGTTCTTTTATGGATGGTTCTTTGATTGGACACCTCTATTAACCCCTTCAAGACACAGCCAGTTTTTACCTTCAGGACCAAGCCACATTTTGCTAATCTGACATGTTTCACTTTATGTGGTAATAACTTTGGAACTAAGTGAAAGCTTATCCAAGCCATTCTGAGATTGTTTTCTCGTGACACATTGTACTTCATGTTAGTGATAAATTTGAGTCAGTATGTCTTACTTTTATTTATAAAAAAAACAGGTTTTCTGACAGATAGTGGTACCTCACAGAATAGTTCTTACTTTACATTTCCCATATGTCTACTTCATGTTTGCATCATTTTGTAAATGTTATTTTATTTTTTTAAGATGTTAGAAGACTTCAAAGTTTAGAAGCAAATTTTAAAGTTTTCCCGAAAATTTCCAAAACCCACTTTTTAAGGACTAGTTCAGTTAGAAAGTCAATTTGTAGGTTAACATAGTAGAAACCACCCATAAATGACCCCATTTTAAAAAAATACACCCCTCAAGTTATTCAAAACTGACTTTACAAACTTTGTTAACCCTTTAATTGTTCCACCAGAATTAATGGAAAATGGAGGTGAATTTTTAAAATTGCACATTTTTTTGCAGATTTTTCCATTTAAATCCATTTTTCTTGTAACCCAGCATGGGTTAACAGCAAAATAAACCTCCATATTTTTTACCCTGATTCTTAAAATTACAGAAGCACCCCATATGTGGTCATAAACTGCTATATGGATGCACAGAGGGGCTCAGAATGGGAGGAACACCGTGTGCCTTTTGGAGGGCAGATTTCGCTGGAATAATCTTCAGGCACCATGTTGCATTTGAAGGCACCCTGAGGTACCCCAACAGTGAAAACACCCCAAAAGTGACCCCATTTTGGAAAATACACCCCCCAAGGAATTTGTCAAGGGGTGTACTGAGCACTTTGGCCCAATAGCCATTTCATAGAATTTAGACAAACTTGGCAGTAATAATGAAAGATGTCATATTTTACAAGAATATCTCAATTTAGGCCCAATTATTTTATTTTAACAAGGGGTGTCAGGAGAAAATACACCCCATAATCTGTTACCTATTTTCTCCTGAATACATCAACACCTTATATGTGGTTAAAATGTGCTGTATGAGCACACAGCGGGGCTCAGAATGGGAGGTACCCCATGTGGCTTTTGGAGGGCAGATTTCGCTGGAATAATCTTCAGGCACCATGTTGCATTTGAAGGCACCCTGAGGTACCCCAACAGTGAAAACACCCCAAAAGTGACCCCATTTTGGAAAATACACCCCCCAAGGAATTTGTCAAGGGGTGTACTGAGCACTTTGGCCCAATAGCCATTTCATAGAATTTAGACAAACTTGGCAGTAATAATGAAAGATTTCATATTTTACGAGAATATCTCAATTTAGGCCCAATTATTTTATTTTAACAAGGGGTGTCAGGAGAAAATCCACCCCATAATCTGTTACCTATTTTCTCCTGAATACATCAACACCCCATATGTGGTTGAAATGTGCTGTATGAGCACACAGCGAGGCTCAGAATGGGAGGTACCCCGTGTGGCTTTTGGAGGGCAGATTTCGCTAGAATGATTTTCAGGCACCATGAGGTAGCAGTAACAGATTAAGGTAACAGTGAAAACGGCAAAAACGAGGCTCTAGGGGTGCTAGAACATAAAAGGAAATCAAAGAAATGCCTCATTTAATAAAATGACACCCTTCAATATATTCATCTAGGGGTATAATGGGAATTGTTAAGGTTTTTTATTTGTAATTTTTTTTTTTTGGGGGGGGGCTATTATTGGACTATCAAATGGAAAAATGCTGAACTAAAAAATGTCCTCCCATGGATTAATTAAGAAATTAATGAAATGAACTTAATGGATATCAGTGGAGGTGTGATAAACTTGGAAGCACTCTTCAATGCAGAGGCCCGGTTTAGAGGGGCAGGTCTGACAGTAGTGAGTGGTGTCTTTCCTAAACCCTCTAATCGAGCAAACTCGACACCTTTTTTGGGGTCGCCTTTTTTTTCTGTGGGGGGAAGTACTCCAGGGAAATGCTGCCCATGTATTATTCTTGAGACCCCAGAAGTACTGCCCTCTCCTTCCTGAACGCCAAAAATCAATTTTTTTATTATTTTTTCCTGAAATTCCAAGAAGGTAGCCCCAGCTGTTCTATGAATGACAAAGGCATTATATAGTGACACTTGGGTTAGGTAACAACTATTTTTTTGTAGCACATCTTAGATTTTCTTAAGGCACTGTAGGGCTGTAGTACCTGGTCTGAAAGATCCACTCCGCCCATGAACTTATTGTAATCCTGGATACACACAGGCTTGATGTTCTGCTCTGTGGTTCCTCGGACTGGGGTGGACTGATTTGCATGGATGGTAGTTAACACAAGAACATCCCGTTTGTCCTTGTATTTTAGCAGCATCAAATTTTCTAAGCAAACAGCGATGCTTTCCCCGCGACGCACAGTCTGGTCAATAAAGGATTTAGGGAGCCCTTTTTGATTTCTTCTAATTGTGCCACATGTGACTATGCCTCTGGCAGCAAGGCACTTCAGGAGAGGGACACTATTGTAAAAGTTGTCCAAATATAGATGGTATCCGTGGTCCAGCAGGGGGTGGACTAAATCCCATACTATCTTCCCACTTATACCCAGAACCGGGGGACAATCGGGTGGCTCAATTTTCGAATCTTTTCCTTCGTAAACACGAAAACGCAGTGTATACCCAGATACACTTTCACATGCCTTATATAACTTTGCACCATACCTAGCCCTTTTATTAGGCAGGTACTGGCGGAAATGTAATCGGCCTTTGAAGTGGACCAGTGATTCATCCACTGAGAGGCATTTTTGGGGGGTATATACTTGGCTAAATTTTGAATTGTAATGGTCAACCACTGGCCTCATTTTAAAGAGTCTGTCATAACTGGGGTCGCTTGGGGGTGGGCATTCGTTATTATTGCTGAAGTGTAGGAATCTTAGAATAGCTTTGAAACGGGGCATGGCAAGACAGTAAACAGGGGTGTGATGAAGAATATCTTTGTTCCAATACGAACGTATTGTTGGTTTTTTTGTAAGGCCCATGCTTAGGACAAGTCCCCAAAACTTTTGCATTTCCGTTGCGTTAGTAGGGGTTCATTTGTGGAGCCTTGCCATATAACTTTTTGGATGGGAGGCAATAAATTGCTCTGCATATATATTTGTTTGTTCCACCATCAGGTTAATTAGGTCATCAGTGAAGAATAGTTTGAAAAAATTAATTTCACTGAAACCTGTGGTATCTACATTGATGCCTGGAGTGGCGGTAAATTCAGGTACCTGGGGCACATAGTTATCTGTGGGGATCCATGAAGAGTCACTTGTACGGGGCTGCGACCGCGCACTACCCCTAGGGCGCCTACGAGGGGGTTTATCACTAGATAATTCACTTGCGCACTGCGTATGCCTCTTCGGCAGAGAAAAAACGTTTAGTCATTTTAAACTGTAAACTAGCGTATATTTTCTTTTTGTCTTTTTTTTTTTTTTTTTTTTATATTTTTTATTTTTTTAAATAGAACAGCTAAGTAAAATCTTGTATATCCTTTAGGATAAAAACACCCTGAGTCACTTGGCAATTATTGACAGGTGTCACAATTAGCACAGATGGCTGGCGATGAGCCTCAGAAGGCTGAAAATTATATACAGGGGTCTAGGATGGGACACAGAGTAGTGCCAATATCTGTACTGGGGCACAACAGAGGTTAATTTATTATTTCACAGTTATAGGTGGCACAAATCCAGGAGACTTATATTTTACGGAATGGTGCCACTTAAGCACAGGACACAAGTATGTAGACACAGGAGAATGGCACACGTAGTGACAGGATTAATTAATTTTTTTTTTTTAATGTAACTTGGGAGTATGTGACGAACGGACTGATGGAACTGACAGGTGTCTTGACAGACAGATTAAAGCGACAGGTGTCTTGACGGACTGACTGACTGATGGAACTGACAAGTGTCTTGACGGACTGACTGATGGAACTGACAGGTGTCTTGATGGACGGATTAAAGCGACAGGTGTCTTGATAGACTGACTGATGGAACTGACAGGTGTCTTGACGGACGGATTAAAGCGACAGGTGTCTTGACGGACTGACTGATGGAACTGACAAGTGTCTTGACGGACTGACTGATGGAACTGACAGGTGTCTTGACAGACAGATTAAAGCGACAGGTGTCTTGACGGACTGACTGACTGATGGAACTGACAAGTGTCTTGACGGACTGACTGATGGAACTGACAAGTGTCTTGACGGACTGATGGAACTGACAGGTGTCTTGACAGACGGATTGAAGTGACAGGTGTCTTGACAGACTGACTAATGGAACTGACAGGTGTCTTTACGGACAGATTTAAGCGACAGGTGTCTTGACGGACTGACTGATGGAACTGACAGGTTTCTTGACGGATAGATAAAAGCGACAGGTGTCTTGACGGACTGACTAATGGAACTGACAGGTGTCTTTACGGACAGATTTAAGAGACAGGTGTCTTGACGGACGGACTGATGGAACTGACAGGTGTCTTGACGGATGGACTGATAGAACTGACAGGCGTCTTGACGGACAGATTAAAGCGACAAATGTCTTGACAGACTGACTGATGGAACTGACAAATGTCTTGACGGACGAATTAAAGCGACAGGTGTCTTGACGGACGGACTGATGGAACTGACAGGTGTCTTGACGGACGGACGGAACTGACAGGTGTTTTGACGGACTAGAGGGGACGGATCTGTCACTGACAGGGGCAAATCAGGCACAGAAGAGTGGCAAATCGGGACTGAAGGGGTTAATTATTTATTAGGCAGGGGATGATGTGACAGGGGATGTTTTATGTGGCAGAACTGAGGTAACAGATCACAGTGTGATGACACAGAAGTGATCTGTTACACTTATTAGGGCAAAGAGTGGCGCTGAAGGGGTTAATTTTTACTGGCAGCTTTTTTTCACTGAGAACCACTGTGTGTCTCCTTCTCTGATCACTTTCCCTGACAGGAATGGGGACGATCAGGGAAGGAGATAGCTTGATCCTCCCTAAATTAACATTGTGCGCTGTGATTGGTCACACTGTGTTAAGTGACCAATCACAGCGATCCCCGGCCGGTGAGCGATGCGATTCGCTACTGGCCGGCGTCATTGGTTGTCTAGCAACCACAGCGCGCTGGCTTTGCTGAACTGTCACCGCGTCGCTCCGTGCGGTGACAGTGTCAGCATATCACGCACATGCACGTGGGAATGCGGTAAAGCACCAAATTCCCCCACGTACATGTACGTGATATTGGGGGAAGGGGTTAAAAGGGGTTATCCAAGACTATTAAATGCCCCCATACGCCGGGGGGCCCTCACACTGAATATACTTACTTGGCTCCCCACTCCCTGCGCCGCTCCTGGTCCCCACACCACCACTGCTGCTTCTCCCCATGCGTGGATGAAAACATCCTGTGTCGAGGGGCGGGGTTTGGGTTCAGCCAATGGCAGGTGAGGATGTAGGATGAACCTCCCTAGCATCGTGGGTGACGCTAGGGGAGAAGTGGCAGCGGCAGTGCGGGATGCAGGAGCGGCACAGGGAGCAGGAAGCCAGGTAAGTATATTCATTGTGAGGGGCCCGGGCGTATGGAGTATTTAATAGCCTTAGTTAACCACTTTAAGTATTTTGAAATCCATTTAGCTGCCAATATGACAACACTCTATAAACTAAACTTCATCCTGTCATATCTTCTGATATACTGGATATAATGCTGTCTGGTTTGCTTTGAGCACTTGCAGCAGCAGAGCTGGGCACTTGGGAGCTGTTTTCCTGCAGAATAAAAGTGCTTTTTCTGGACATGGAACACAGACACAAAGTGCACACAGGTATGACTGGGATGTGTATGCAATCTTCTGTGGGGCAGTGCTCTTAGTTATATAGGTGAAAATGAGGTGACAGAATCCTTTTAAGACTGGATTTGTAACATCTTTAGTCTCTTTCCCATCTCCTCTCATTCGTATAAATGTGGTTATTACCTCTTACGATAACTCTTGGAACGCTACGGTCCCTCACTGCCTCTTATCCAACAACCTCCCTATATATGCCCTTTTTACTACTGGGTCTCTGCCATCGTTGTGGAATTATGTGCTTTTCTCTGGGTACTCTTAATATCCCATATAATTCTGCGGTTCTTACAAGGAACTATGACAGACCGCTAATGTGGTTTGAAGTGCTAATATCCCAACAGTGACAACCTAGGAATGTTATCACTTGTATTTACGCATATCATTAACTCTCCCACTAACTCCACAAATGGTTTTACCTTTCTTAAGCAGGGCTGTGGAGTCGGTAAGCCAAAGCCCCAACTCTGACTCCTCAATTTCCCCTAACCCCGACTCCATCTCCCTCATACATGGCACATGTTTAAGTGATAACTTTAAACAAACTTTGCATAAAATCAATAGTACAGATATGTCATGACAAAAAAAAGTTTGCAATCTATGTTTTACTAGATATCATTACTCTGAACTTCCAGTATCAGGCTTTTCTCTGGGTATAGCTCACTAAGGGCCTGATGTATGAAAACTGTCTAGGTCTAAGACTTTTTGTTGCCCATAGCAACCAATCAGAGCTACCCTTTCATTTCTCCAGAGAACTATATGAAATGAAAGGGGGGCTATGATTGGTTTCTATAGGCAACAAAGAAACTTCTACACCTAGACAGTTTTCATACATAAGGCCCTAGGTGTTTTACATCAGAGGAAAAGCAAACTAAAATTGAAAGCATACAGAGAGAGGATGCATTGGACAATTGATTTATGCACAGTTGAAAGTTTAGATATACTAAGAAGTACTTGTCTTAAAGGGGTTTGGTGGGTCTCCAGCAGTTATTAGCATATATTAACTTACTCTGACAAAGCAGGAGATTGTGATCGCTAACACAATTACAGGTAAAGCTTCTCAGTCCTCACAAGTCCTGTACCTTTTTATACTGCAGGTAATCACTCAGAGCTCAGTCCCATCATTCTTCACTGCTCTCAGCCAATCAGATAACAGTCTTTCTGGTCTGTAGGTTACATAGAAACCTGTGTGCAGTGAGAGACCTGCTGAACTGTCTATAGTTCATAACTGACCAATATATTTAGAAAATGTCTTCTTTTAACTGTCCCTTTATGTTGAAAGCTAATCTTTGTAACTAGTGAGAAAACCCCTTTAATCTGGTTTTCTCTAGCAGATCTGAGATGAGTACAGTCATTCCTTCCCAGTGCCTTTTTCCTCTGATCTGTAGCAGAGGAGCTTCACTACTGAGCATCTACATAAAGGGCAGCACACATTCATCTCAACTAAAAGCCTAGATCCTTAGATCCGGAATAGAACAGACATTTATATGACATTTCATCATTTTGCCAAATTCTTATGAAAATATATTCAGCACATACTGCATTGAACTAACTGTACCAATTTATTATATATTTTTGGAGTCGGTCCATTTTATAACGACTCCGACTCCACAGCCCTGTTCTTAAGGCATGGGAGACTGATTTAAATGTGACCTTCACACCATCTCAAATAACCAATATTCTCAAATAATGTCCAGATGTGTGTGCATAAGGCACAACATTATTTTAAAAAAATGCTTTAATGCCTCACAAAAACCATAATATTGAGTGATCAACATGTATCTTCTTCTAAATGGTACCAATGCAACTGTAACTTTATCCTGCAAAAAATGAGCTCCCACACAAGATCATTGCCAGAAAAATAAAAATATGGCTTTTCAAAAACATGATTTTGTTTTAAGTTTTGTGTAATATAAAAAAACTCAAACCCCCAAAAAAGCAATGGCAGAGCTTTCTTGCTGCTTCCTGCTTCCCAAAAAGTGAAATAAAAAGTGATCAAAGCTAGATCCCCAAACTAGAAGCAATTGCAACTCATCTCCCGAAACAATAAGCCCTCACACAACTCCATCAAAAAATATATAGTACTCAGAAAATGACTGTACTACTACCACCCCACAGGCTGTACAAAAGCCTCTGCAGTTGTCATTCAGTGCTGTACAAGTCACCAAACCTGGCCTCAAATGCACATTGTGCTCTCTTTACTGAACCCTACTGTGTACCAGTGGCGTACGGCCAATGGCGGCAGACCACGCCATGGCTATGGGGCCCGTGAGGTTGGGGTGCCCGGCAGGGCTGAATGGCCCCTCCCCCTCACTTTCTAGTGTTACCTATTACAGCAGAGGAAGGTAACATCATCCTCTCTGATGTTCCCTCCTCCCCGCCCCTCCTCCTGTAGGTGCACTCACCCCTGCAGTCCAGGAAAAGATCGTGCTGTGGACTAAAGGACCTTCCAGATGTCATCCGCCCATGTGACCAGTGGGGGAGGAGCAGAGAGCTGTGATGCTGCAGGGAGAGGAGCCAGGCTGGACTTTGGTGAGGCCTAGCTGTGTGTGTGTCTGTCTGTCCCTGTGCGTCTGTCTGTCCCTGTGTGTGTGTGTGTCTGTCCCTGTGTGTGTGTCTGACCCTGTGTGTCTGTCTGTACCTGTATGTCTGTCTGTCCCACTGTGTGTGTGCCTGTCTGTCCCCCTGTATGTGTCCCTGTGTGTCTGTCTGTCCCCCTGTGTGTGTCCCTGTGTGTCTGTCTATCCCTGTGTGTCTGTCTGTCCCCCTGTGTGTGTCACTGTGTGTCTGTCTGTCCCCCTGTGTGTGTCACTGTGTGTCTGTCTGTCTGTACCTGTGTGTGTGTGTCTGTCCCTCTGTGTGTGTCTGTGTCTCTGTCTGTCCATGTGTCTGTCCCTGTCCTTGTGTGTGTTCCTGGGTGCTAAAACAAAGACTTGCTCATTGTTTGCTTGTACCAGACTTTCTTAAATATGTTAAAGGGGTTCTGTAGTTGTTTAAAACTGATGATCTAGCCTCTGGATAGATCATCAGCATCTGATCGGTGGGGGTCCGACACCCGGGATCACGCCGATCAGCTGTTTGAGAAGGCAGCGGCGCTGCAGGAGCGCCGCGGCCTTCTCTGTGTTTTCCTCAGGCCCAATGACGTCACGACTAGTATCACTGGCCTGGGCGGGGCTAAGCTCTGTTCACATGAATGGAGCTTAGCCCCGCCCAGGCCAGTGATAGTAGACGTGACGTCACTGGGCCTGAGGAAAACACAGAGAAGGCCGCGGCGCTCCTGCAGCGCCGCTGCCTTCTCAAACAGCTGATCGGCAGGGGTCTCGGGTGTCGGACCCCCACCGATCAGATGCTGATGATTTATCCAGAGGATAGATCATCAGTTTTAAACAACTGCAGAACCCCTTTAATGATAATCATGTTAATTTAGGCTTCATGGGAATGAGTTTTGATACAGAGGTACATTTCTTGGATCTATCTCTGACTGGGGATGCTGTTGGTAATTGTATTTAGACATCCATCTATAGAAAGCCCCAGTCTGGTAATACTATCCTGGACGCCAAGTCCAATCACCCTGTTCACATGTGTGTATGTGTCTGTCCCCCTATGTGTCTGTCCCTGTGTGTCTGTCTGTCCCTCTGTATGTGTGTCTGTCTGTTTGTCCGTGTGTCTGTCCCTGTGTGTGTGTGTCTCTGTCCGTCCCTGTCCCTGTGTGTGTCCCTATCCCTGTGTGTCCCTGTCCCTGTGTGTGTTGGTCCCTGTGTGTGTCCCTGTCCCTCTGTGTGTCTGCCCTTGTGTCCCTGTCCATGTGTCTGTCACCGTCACCATGCCCACAGTGTTCCTATGTCTTGACGCAGCTGCATCAGGACGTTCTGTGGGGGCAAGAAGAAGAAGACGGAAGAGGAGGCAGCGCCACCAGCATAGTCCCGTGGAAGAGGCACAGGGAGGCACACTAAGGACGCAGGTAACACTACCACATGATCTACACTAGTGTTATCTGTGGTTTTACATAGGACTGCAGGTAACACTACTACATTATAAGCACTAGTGTCATCTGTGGTTTTACATAGGACTGCAGGTAACACTACTACATTATAAGCACTAGTGTTATCTGTGGTTTTACATAGGACTACAGGTAACACTACCACATGATCTACACTAGTGTTATCTGTGGTTTTACATAGCGCTACAGGTAACACTACTACATTATAAGCACTAGTGTTATCTGTGGTTTTACATAGGACTACAGGTAACACTACCACACGATCTACACTAGTGTTATCTGTGGTTTTACATAGGACTGCAGGTAACACTAATATATATCCCTGTGTATGTATATATATATATATATATATGCAATGAAAAAATACGGCAGCACAATAAAAAAGCAAGGAGGAGGTGCAAGCCATCAGCCCGACAAGGCTCCAAACTTAGCCATGAAAAAGGCAGCACTCTCCAAAAAGTTAGTGTGAACAAGCGTTTATTTACCCATGTGGGATGCAACGTTTCGGCTCCATGAGCCTTTCTCAAGCAGTGCTGCACTGCTTGAGAAAGGCTCATGGAGCCGAAACGTTGCATCCCACATGGGTAAATAAACGCTTGTTCACACTAACTTTTTGGAGAGTGCTGCTTTTTCATGGCTATATATATATATATATATATATATATATATACAATAATTGTACTTTATATTTGGGTAGGGGCCCAGTTCTAAGATTCGCTATGGGGCCCCTCGATTTCTATGTACACCCCTGCTGTGTACCCATACAGCAGTTTACAACCACATATGGGGTATTGCCAAATCCAAGAAAAATTGGATAACAAAATGTGGGGTGCTTTCTCTCCTGTTAAAGGGGTTGTCTGGGTTCAGAGCTGAACCAGACATATCACCTTCTTCCCCCATTCAGCCTCTCTTAGATGAGCATCACTTGCCCTGCGCCTCCGCCTAGCAGAGACCAGGGATGTCACTGCATCTAATGAAAAAGCCCTTGCCCTGCACTGTTCATTCCAGGGCAAGGGAGAGCATCGGAGCAGAGGGGCTGCCTAGCTGAAGAGCTGCCTACGAGCTCATATGGAGTGTTGCTGTATTGAGGAGAAAGTTAGTAACTAATTTTGGGTTGCATTTCCTCCTATTACCCCTTGCGAAAAAAAAAAACAACTTGCAATTTTCACTTTATCACAATCTGCTGTGCATTAAAGGCTATATACAACTTTGGAGGCAATTTTTGTTTACGATAGCATTTAACTCATTTTTGGCTAAAAATCATATTTTCAATTGGTCTTTATTAATCATATTGAGCCATTCTGTCACAAAGGGTTAACTGTTTTTATAACTGTGTGACTGGTACTTTCACTTTGTGCTTGTCATCTAATAACCCTCATCTCTAAACTACTAAAAGGTCAAACGCTTATTTAAAGGGGTTGTCCGGGTTCAGAGAAGAACCCGGACATACCTGCAATTTCACCCAGGCAGCCCGCCTGAAGAGGGCATCGGAGCATCCTATGCTCCGATGCCCTCCTTTGCCCTGCGCTAATTAGCGCAGGGCAAAGGAATTTCGCCGGGTTCCGGTGACGTACCGGTCCCTGCCGGGCAGAGGCTTCCGCCCGGCAGTGAGTCGGTGACGTCATCGGCGCTGATGGACAGGCTTCAGCGCTGCCCTAGCCAGTAAAACGGCTAGGGCAGCGCTAAAGCCGGCCCATTAAGGCCGGTGACGTCACCGAACTCACTGCCGGGCGGAAGTACCCGCCCGGCAGCGAGTATTTACAAAACAAGAGACCTTGCCCTGCGCGATCTAGCGCAGGGCAAGGGGGGGGCATCGGAGCATGAGATGCTCCGATGTCCTCTTCAGGCAGGCTGCCTGGGTGAAATTGCAGGTATGTCCGGGTTCTTCTCTGAACCCGGACAACCCCTTTAAGCCACATTCTTAACAGTAAGATAAGGACTGAGCTTTAATGACTGTTTATAATGTCATTTAAGAAAAGATGATTGACCTCAGGGAGATCAACCATCATCACCACAGAGACACCATCACGAGTCTCAATGTTGGTGAATCTAAAACAAGGCCCCCTGGGAAAAGCAATATGCAGATCAAAAAGAAAACCACGGAGACTCAACGACGGTCAAACTAGCCAGGCCTTTCACCAGGAAGGAACAACCAAGGGAAGGGCAGTCTCCAAAAGGAAACCACCTATGCCAAAGCATGGTATCCATCCACAGACAGCTGTTTCGGGGTAATTGCCCCTCATCAGTGTGGGGTAGGAATCTGGCTAGTGGGAGCAATGCCTAGTAGAAGATTATTTAAGAAAAGAGTAATACATTTTCTGCGAATTTTGGTTATATAGTTTGTCACATCCGCACACTTGGTTATTCTGTGTAGGATGTTGTTGTGGTACATGTGGTCCGCTGCAGGCATCCTCCATTGTATGGATTTTTGCTGGGGATTACGTTCAGCAGCGGACCACATGTGCAGGATTTGCTCCCCCGGTCATAAATGCGCAACAGCATTTGGGGTTTTTGAGCATTTTCTGCCATTTTAGACCACTTTTTTTCTGTGACTGTGCATAGACTGTGAGTATCCATAGTCACAGAGAATAACTGGGAGAGTATTATTTTTTATCTATTTATTCCTGCAGGTAACAAGTATAAACAGCTAAAATTAAACCCTATATGGCTTACAGCTACTGTAAAAAGGGCAATACATTACAAAAAAAGGGCATATAAAGAATACAAATCTGAGGGGTCAGCCTTTGAAATTTACAAAGGGATTAATAAAATCTGTAAAAAAGAGAATCTGTAAAAAAATTACAAAAATAAGGACAGGTAGCAGTGTATATATAAAAGAAAAAGGAGCTGATATCGGTGGTGCCAGAGCTGTTAGTACATCCAGTAATATACTGCCCCGCTCCAGATTACCCAACCAATAGGCTGTCCTCTTACTAATTGACTCCCAAACCCTACTTGGTTAATGGTGCATCCAGTGGAGCAGAAATGCAAGGAAGGGTTGTCAGAATTTTTGGAAATCAACACAGGCTCCTCTAATCAGTTAATAGAATGGGACATGTGCAAGACAGTTATGAGGGGAGTTCTGATAGCAGCGTTAACATAGCATTAACATACTTGGTACTGACCAATCCGCCTTTATGGCGGGGGAAAACTGTTGTGCCTTCTCAGGAATATATCTAATTTGTTATCCAACAGCTCCACCTGTTGACATATTCTTGTATTGCAACTTCATTTATTCTGCCTCATGTTTTCTATGCTGACTAACATTGTCCCTTTCAAGCCTCCGCAGTATCCCATCATGCCTTGTGTAAGCCCGGCCCCCTTCCTCTTCAGCAGCCATCTTTTCACATGCAAGGCTGACTCACTATGTCTCCATTAGACAGTTAGTTCTTCTGTTGTTTTCCTCATCATAGCACAGTCAGTGAGTTACTATAATTCCCTGTATTGTCACTAACAGCTTTCTAGTTCTGATGTCTTTAGAGCCATCTCTTCTGTCTTACAGCTGTCTCTTCTATTCATTTTGCTGTATAATCCATGTATCTTACATAATGTCATGTACTGAGATATGCTGTATACCTTGTGCTGAATACTATTATTTTCTTGTAGTTTTACACTGATTCTATTAATAAAAGTTGAAAAGGACCCCCCCCTGCGTCCAGCTCAATGAATTGATAGGAAAGAGGTTAGCTGTCTGACAACTAGTTCACACAGACGGATTGAGGGTGTCAGAACAGTAAAACGACTACTATATAACGGGGGTTGAAGCACAGATACTGTCTATCAGCAAGCAGTCAAGCCACATGCAGCCACAATGTCAGACAGAGGATCTGAAATGTATGTAACATGTTCCCATATTAGCTCAGCAGCTTCAAGGACATCTAAGAGCAGCCTCGTAGCTGCGGCAGCCAGGGCGAAGGCAGAAGCCGCCAAAGTGAGAGCTGCCTTTGCTGAAGAGGAATGGAAATTAAAGAAAGAAAAAGCCAACCATGCAAAACTTGTTGTGGACAAGGAAGCCGACCTTGCAAAACTTGTTGTGGACAAGGAAGCAGCAGCAGCGGAAGCAGAAGCGCAGGCTTTAGAAGCAGTAGCACGCTGCACTAGTGAAGGATCCAGCATAAAACTCGGACCCGAACTTGGCCATCAGGATATCTCGCAACGCACTTCAGATTACGTGCTACACAGTGGCGTACTGCCAATAGAGGCAGAGTACGCAGCTGCTATGGGGCCCGGGGGAGGGGGGCCGAAGTGGATGGAAGGCCCCTCCCCCTACTTACACTATTACAATAATGGCTGAGTCCCTATCTGTACCTTGGGTGGGCCCTGCTTCCTCTGTGCTCAGGGCCCCATCTACCTTACATAGATTTTGTCACTCTGCCGGCTCCTGCAGTAACATATAGCTCCATACAAGAGAGCTGTCTTGCCTCTGTCTGCAGGGTGCAGGACTAGCCAATCAGTATTTAGCAGTGATAACAGCCTGCTGCTTATTGGCTAGCCCAGCTCCTAGCACAGCAGACAGACACAGAACTGACCGGGCAGGACTGTGGAGTAAGGGTTTCTGTTGCTGGAACCACACTGACAGTGCCTGTCTTCCTGACGTGACTCACAGCACAGACAAAGAGTAGGTTTGCTGTAACTCTTGCACAGCCACTGTACTCAGAAAAGTTTTTTTTTTTTTTTTTAAATCAAATTGCCTGGGGGGGGGGGGGATTGGAATGGGACAGCAGCAAGAAGAGTTCATGGGGGTGCCCATGAACTCTGCTTGCTGCTGATGGTTATTATCTTGAGGACAGTGTGCCCTAGACAGCCTTATCCCTGCCTGAGACACATAAAGTATCAGCAGCAAGGGGGGGGGGGGGGGGGGGGTTGGCTTGCAGCTGGCTGATTGGGGCACACATTGACCAATATAAGATCATCAGCAGCATATATATGTAGTATACATGATGCTGCCCCCCTCTGTATTGGTAGTAGGTATAGATGGCCATTATATGTATTGCAGAGTCAGCCATTATATCTACTATAGGGGGTATTATATATTCTACAGGGGGCATTATATATATTCTGCAGAGGCAGCCATTGTATATACTACAGGGGTGACATTATACATACTGCAGAGGGGGCCACTGTATATAATGGGGGAGAGAAGGCCATTGTGTATGCTAAAGGGGGGCATTATATATATATATATATATATATATATATATATATATATATATAATATATAATTCTATATACTTCAGGGGGGGGCGGCATTTTACAAACCGGCAGTACAGGTGACATTATACATATGGGCACCATATTATATGTAGTAGCACTTCAGGGGGTATTATAACTAACTACAGTGGACACTGCAGTGGGGCTTTATAAATACTGAGGCTACTATAGTGGGCTTTATTACTACTGTGGGCTCTGTATGGGTCATTATTAATATTGGGGTACTTTGGGGGAACAATAGGGGGCTATATTTTTACTAGTGGCCCTATGTCCCATTAGTAATATTGAGGGTTATTATTATTGAGCACAATATGGAGGGCATTACTATTAATGGGGTTCCTATTTGGTGTACTGTAGGGGGCACAATTACTACTAGAGGCAGTCTGGGGGCACTATTACTAAGGGGGAAACTATCTGAATGATACTGTTACATCTGCAGTATAGTATTTGGATGCATAAGGGAATACAATGTTTGTGTGGGGGGAAGGGGGACAATACTGAGTTCTGCTATGGGGCCCCATGATTTCTATGTACGCCCCTGGTGCTACAGCACGCCCAGTTGGAACACTTCCCGCATCTACCTCCAAGAATGAGATCAAATCCTGATAATCATCTAGGACAAAATCCTGTCATACAGTCAGCGACCCTCGCACACTAATCATTCCATCCTAAACATGAAGGTAATTCCGCCTAGCAATTACCGAGCCACCTGCATCTAGGCCCATGGATTCTTGCCACACAGCGGCCACCTT
>ONZH01019071.1:0-65310 GCA_900303285.1 Rhinella marina
CCATACAGGGCCTCGATAAATTTTTATGTGCTTCGCCTGCTCCTGCACTGTAACTCGGTCACTCTGTAGTCACAGCCATACAGGGCCACATAAATTTTTATGTGCTTCGCCTGCTCCTGCACTGTAACTCGGTCACTCTGTAGTCACAGCCATACAGGGCCACAAAATTTTTATGTGCTTCGCCTGCTCCTGCACTGTAACTCGGTCACTCTGTAGTCACAGCCATACAGGGCCGCTAAATTTTTTATGTGCTTCGCCTGCTCCTGCACTGTAACTCGGTCACTCTGTAGTCACAGCCATACAGGGCCACGATAAATTTTTGTGCTTCTGCTCCTGCACTGTAACTCGGTCACTCTGTAGTCACAGCCATACAGGGCCGATAAATTTTTATGTGCTTCGCCTGCTCCTGCACTGTAACTCGGTCACTCTGTAGTCACAGCCATACAGGGTCGCAATAAATTTTTATGTGCTTCGCCTGCTCCTGCACTGTAACTCGGTCACTCTGTAGTCACAGCCATACAGGGCCACGATAAATTTTTATGTGCTTCGCCTGCTCCTGCACTGTAACTCGGTCACTCTGTAGTCACAGCCATACAGGGTCCACGCTAAATTTTTTATGTGCTTCGCCTGCTCCTGCACTGTAACTCGGTCACTCTGTAGTCACAGCCATACAGGGCCACGATAAATTTTTATGTGCTTCGCCTGCTCCTGCACTGTAACTCGGTCACTCTGTAGTCACAGCCATACAGGGTCACGCTAAATTTTTATGTGCTTCGCCTGCTCCTGCACTGTAACTCGGTCACTCTGTAGTCACAGCCATACAGGGCCACGATAAATTTTTAATGTGCTTCGCCTGCTCCTGCACTGTAACTCGGTCACTCTGTAGTCACAGCCATACAGGGCCACGATAAATTTTTATGTGCTTCGCCTGCTCCTGCACTGTAACTCGGTCACTCTGTAGTCACAGCCATACAGGGCCACGATAAATTTTTATGTGCTTCGCCTGCTCCTGCACTGTAACTCGGTCACTCTGTAGTCACAGCCATACAGGGCCACTAAATTTTTATGTGCTTCGCCTGCTCCTGCACTGTAACTCGGTCACTCTGTAGTCACAGCCATACAGGGCCACGATAAATTTTTATGTACTGTAACTCGGTCACTCTGTAGTCACAGCCATACAGGGCCACGCTAAATTTTTATGTGCTTCGCCTGCTCCTGCACTGTAACTCGGTCACTCTGTAGTCACAGCCATACAGGGTCCGCTAAATTTTTATGTGCTTCGCCTGCTCCTGCACTGTAACTCGGTCACTCTGTAGTCACAGCCATACAGGGCCACGATAAATTTTTATGTGCTTCGCCTGCTCCTGCACTGTAACTCGGTCACTCTGTAGTCACAGCCATACAGGGCCACGATAAATTTTTTGTGCTTCGCCTGCTCCTGCACTGTAACTCGGTCACTCTGTAGTCACAGTCAGTCATACAGGGCCATACAGGGTCACGCAAATTTTTATGTGCTTCGCCTGCTCCTGCACTGTAACTCGGTCACTCTGTAGTCACAGCCATACAGGGCCACGATAAATTTTTATGTGCTTCGCCTGCTCCTGCACTGTAACTCGGTCACTCTGTAGTCACAGCCATACAGGGCCACGATAAATTTTTAATGTGCTTCGCCTGCTCCTGCACTGTAACTCGGTCTTCCTCTGTAGTCACAGCCATACAGGGCCACGATAAATTTTTATGTGCTTCGCCTGCTCCTGCACTGTAACTCGGTCACTCTGTAGTCACAGCCATACAGGGCCACGATAAATTTTTATGTGCTTCGCCTGCTCCTGCACTGTAACTCGGTCACTCTGTAGTCACAGCCATACAGGGCCATATAAATTTTTATGTGCTTCCTGCTCCTGCACTGTAACTCGGTCACTCTGTAGTCACAGCCATACAGGGCCACGATAAATTTTTATGTGCTTCGCCTGCTCCTGCACTGTAACTCGGTCACTCTGTAGTCACAGCCATACAGGGCCACGATAAATTTTTATGTGCTTCGCCTGCTCCTGCACTGTAACTCGGTCACTCTGTAGTCACAGCCATACAGGGCCACGCTAAATTTTTATGTGCTTCGCCTGCTCCTGCACTGTAACTCGGTCACTCTGTAGTCACAGCCATACAGGGCCACGCTAAATTTTTATGTGCTTCGCCTGCTCCTGCACTGTAACTCGGTCACTCTGTAGTCACAGCCATACAGGGCCACGATAAATTTTTATGTGCTTCGCCTGCTCCTGCACTGTAACTCGGTCACTCTGTAGTCACAGCCATACAGGGTCACGCTAAATTTTTTATGTGCTTCGCCTGCTCCTGCACTGTAACTCGGTCACTCTGTAGTCACAGCCATACAGGGCCACGATAAATTTTTTTTATGTGCTTCGCCTGCTCCTGCACTGTAACTCGGTCACTCTGTAGTCACAGCCATACAGGGCCACGATAAATTTTTATGTGCTTCGCCTGCTCCTGCACTGTAACTCGGTCACTCTGTAGTCACAGCCATACAGGGCCGCTAAATTTTTATGTGCTTCGCCTGCTCCTGCACTGTAACTCGGTCACTCTGTAGTCACAGCCATACAGGGCCACGATAAATTTTTATGTGCTTCGCCTGCTCCTGCACTGTAACTCGGTCACTCTGTAGTCACAGCCATACAGGGTCACGCTAAATTTTTTATGTGCTTCGCCTGCTCCTGCACTGTAACTCGGTCACTCTGTAGTCACAGCCATACAGGGCCACGATAAATTTTAATGTGCTTCGCCTGCTCCTGCACTGTAACTCGGTCACTCTGTAGTCACAGCCATACAGGGCCTAAATTTTTATGTGCTTCGCCTGCTCCTGCACTGTAACTCGGTCACTCTGTAGTCACAGCCATACAGGGCCACGATAAATTTTTATGTGCTTCGCCTGCTCCTGCACTGTAACTCGGTCACTCTGTAGTCACAGCCATACAGGGCCACGATAAATTTTTATGTGCTTCGCCTGCTCCTGCACTGTAACTCGGTCACTCTGTAGTCACAGCCATACAGGGCCACGATAAATTTTTATGTGCTTCGCCTGCTCCTGCACTGTAACTCGGTCACTCTGTAGTCACAGCCATACAGGGCCACGATAAATTTTTATGTGCTTCGCCTGCTCCTGCACTGTAACTCGGTCACTCTGTAGTCACAGCCATACAGGGCCACGATAAATTTTTATGTGCTTCGCCTGCTCCTGCACTGTAACTCGGTCACTCTGTAGTCACAGCCATACAGGGCCACGATAAATTTTTATGTGCTTCGCCTGCTCCTGCACTGTAACTCGGTCACTCTGTAGTCACAGCCATACAGGGCCACGATAAATTTTTATGTGCTTCGCCTGCTCCTGCACTGTAACTCGGTCACTCTGTAGTCACAGCCATACAGGGCCACGATAAATTTTTATGTGCTTCGCCTGCTCCTGCACTGTAACTCGGTCACTCTGTAGTCACAGCCATACAGGGCCACGCTAAATTTTTATGTGCTTCGCCTGCTCCTGCACTGTAACTCGGTCACTCTGTAGTCACAGCCATACAGGGCCACGATAAATTTTTATGTGCTTCGCCTGCTCCTGCACTGTAACTCGGTCACTCTGTAGTCACAGCCATACAGGGTCACGCTAAATTTTTATGTGCTTCGCCTGCTCTCCTGCACTGTAACTCGGTCACTCTGTAGTCACAGCCATACAGGGCCACGATAAATTTTTATGTGCTTCGCCTGCTCCTGCACTGTAACTCGGTCACTCTGTAGTCACAGCCATACAGGGCCACGATAAATTTTTATGTGCTTCGCCTGCTCCTGCACTGTAACTCGGTCACTCTGTAGTCACAGCCATACAGGGTCACGCTAAATTTTTTATGTGCTTCGCCTGCTCCTGCACTGTAACTCGGTCACTCTGTAGTCACAGCAGCCATACAGGGCCACGATAAATTTTTATGTGCTTCGCCTGCTCCTGCACTGTAACTCGGTCACTCTGTAGTCACAGCCATACAGGGCCACGATAAATTTTTATGTGCTTCGCCTGCTCCTGCACTGTAACTCGGTCACTCTGTAGTCACAGCCATACAGGGCCACGATAAATTTTTATGTGCTTCGCCTGCTCCTGCACTGTAACTCGGTCACTCTGTAGTCACAGCCATACAGGGCCACGATAAATTTTTATGTGCTTCGCCTGCTCCTGCACTGTAACTCGGTCACTCTGTAGTCACAGCCATACAGGGCCACGATAAATTTTTATGTGCTTCGCCTGCTGCTCCTGCACTGTAACTCGGTCACTCTGTAGTCACAGCCATACAGGGCCACGATAAATTTTTATGTGCTTCGCCTGCTCCTGCACTGTAACTCGGTCACTCTGTAGTCACAGCCATACAGGGCCACGCTAAATTTTTATGTGCTTCGCCTGCTCCTGCACTGTAACTCGGTCACTCTGTAGTCACAGCCATACAGGGTCACGCTAAATTTTTATGTGCTTCGCCTGCTCCTGCACTGTAACTCGGTCACTCTGTAGTCACAGCCATACAGGGCCACGATAAATTTTTATGTGCTTCGCCTGCTCCTGCACTGTAACTCGGTCACTCTGTAGTCACAGCCATACAGGGCCACGATAAATTTTTTATGTGCTTCGCCTGCTCCTGCACTGTAACTCGGTCACTCTGTAGTCACAGCCATACAGGGCCACGATAAATTTTTATGTGCTTCGCCTGCTCCTGCACTGTAACTCGGTCACTCTGTAGTCACAGCCATACAGGGCCACGATAAATTTTTATGTGCTTCGCCTGCTCCTGCACTGTAACTCGGTCACTCTGTAGTCACAGCCATACAGGGCCACGATAAATTTTTATGTGCTTCGCCTGCTCCTGCACTGTAACTCGGTCACTCTGTAGTCACAGCCATACAGGGCCACGATAAATTTTTATGTGCTTCGCCTGCTCCTGCACTGTAACTCGGTCACTCTGTAGTCAAAGCCATACAGGGCCTCGATAAATTTTTATGTGCTTCGCCTGCTCCTGCACTGTAACTCGGTCACTCTGTAGTCACAGCCATACAGGGTTACGCTAAATTTTTAGGTGCTTCGCCTGCTCCTGCACTGTAACTCGGTCACTCTGTATTCACAGCCATACAGGGTCACGCTAAATTTTTATGTGCTGTACCTGCTCCTGCACTGTAACTCGGTCACTCTGTAGTCATAGCCATACAGGGCCACGATAAATTTTTATGTGCTTCGCCTGCTCCTGCATTTTAACTCGGTCACTCTTTAGTCACAGCCATACAGGGCCTCGATAAATTTTTATGTGCTTCGCCTGCTCCTGCACTGTAACTCGGTCACTCTGTTGTCACAGCCATACAGGGCCTCGATAAATTTTTATGTGCTTCGCCTGCTCCTTGCCACTGTAACTCGGTCACTCTGTAGTCACAGCCATACAAGGGTCACGCTAAATTTTTATGTGCTTCGCCTGCTCCTGCACTGTAATCTCGGTCACTCTGTGTCACAGCCATACAAGCTTCAGCTAAATTTTTATGGTGCTTCGCTGCTCCTGCACTGTAACTCGGTCACTCTTGTAGTCACAGCCATACAGGTCTACGCTAAATTTTTTATGTGCTTCGCCTGCTCCTGCACTGTAACTCGGTCACTCTGTAGTCACAAGCCATACAGGGCTCGATAAATTTTTATGTGCTTCGCCTGCTCCTGCACTTAACTCGGTCACTCTGTAGTCACAGCCATACAGGGCCTCGATAAATTTTTATGTGCTTCGCCTGCTCCTGCACTGTACTCGGTCACTCTGTAGTCACAGCCATACAGGGCACCGCTAAATTTTATGTGCTTCGCCTGCTCCTGCCACTGTAACTCGGTCACTCTGTAGTCACAGCCATACAGGTCACGCTAAATTTTTATGTGCTTCGCCTCCTCCTGCACTGTAACTCGGACACTCTGTAGTCACAGCCATACAGGGCCACGCTAAATTTTTATGTGCTTCGCCTGCTCCTGCACTGTAACTCGGTCACTCTGTAGTCACAGCCATACAGGGCCACGATAAATTTTTTTATGTGCTTCGCCTGCTCCTGCACTGTAACTCGGTCACTCTGTAGTCACAGCCATACAGGGTCCACGATAAATTTTTATGTGCTTCGCCTGCTCCTGCACTGTAACTCGGTCACTCTGTAGTCACAGCCATACAGGGCCACGATAAATTTTTATGTGCTTCGCCTGCTCCTGCACTGTAACTCGGTCACTCTGTAGTCACAGCCATACAGGGCCACGATAAATTTTTATGTGCTTCGCCTGCTCCTGCACTGTAACTCGGTCACTCTGTAGTCACAGCCATACAGGGCCACGATAAATTTTTATGTGCTTCGCCTGCTCCTGCACTGTAACTCGGTCACTCTGTAGTCACAGCCATACAGGGTCCGCTAAATTTTTATGTGCTTCGCCTGCTCCTGCACTGTAACTCGGTCACTCTGTAGTCATAAGCCATACAGGGCCACGATAAATTTTTAAGTGCTTCGCCTGCTCCTGCACTGTAACTCGGTCACTCTGTAGTCACAGCCATACAGGGTCACGCTAAATTTTTATGTGCTTCGCGTGCTCCTGCCACTTTAACTCGGTCACTCTGTAGTCACAGCCCATACCGTGCCACGATAAATTTTATGTGCTTCGCCTTCTCCTGCACTGTAACTCGGTCACTCTGTAGTCACAGCCATACAGGGTCGCGCTAAATTTTTATGTGCTTACGGCTGCTCCTGCACTGTAACTCGGTCACTCTGTAGTCACAGCCATACAGGTTTACGCAAAATTTTTATGTGCTTCGCCTGCTCCTGCCACTGTAACTCGGTCACTCTGTAGTCACAGCCATAACAGGGCCACAATAAATTTTTATGTGCCTCGCCTGCTCCTGCACTGTAAACTCGGTCACTCTGTAGTCACAGCCATACAGGGCCTTGATAAATTTTATGTGCTTCGCCTGCTCCTGCACTGTAACTCGGTCTTTCTATAGTCACAGCCATACAGGGCCTCGATAAATTTTTATGTGTTTCGCCTGCTCCTACACTGTAACTCGGTCACTCTGTAGTCACAGCCATACAGGGCCACGATAAATTTTTATGTGCTTCGCCTGCTCCTGCACTGTAACTCGGTCACTCTGTAGTCACAGCCATACAGGGTCTTGCTAAATTTTTATTTGCTTCGCCTGCTCCTGCTCTGTAACTCGGTCACTCTGTAGTCACAGCCATACAGGGCCTCGATAAATGTTTATGTGCTTTGCCTGCTCCTGCAGTGTAACTCGGTCACTCTGTAGTCACAGCCATACAGGGCCACACTAAATTTTTATTGTCTGGATGAGTACAATTGTCTTGAGAGTCTCCACCAGGCTGTTGCCCGAGAATTTGGGATAATGATGGGATTAGGCAGCCTCAGAGGCATCCATGCATGCTGCCCCTGCTGTTTCCTGTCCATTTCCGTGGTGTTTTCATTATTTTCTGAGGTTTCCAGGTTTTCACCCATCCTTCCCTAGGCAGAGCCTTGGTCTCCTGCAAAAAATGCTCGAGTCTCCCATTGACTTCAATGGGGTTCGTTATTCGAAACTAGCACCCGAGCATCAGGAAACATTTGACTCGAATAACGAGCACCCGAGCATTTTAATGCTCGCTCATCTCTAGGGATCACCAAAATGACATTGGGACCATGGAGTGGTGACTTGGACCGATTATTGTTACGTGAGGAGGCTAAGTGGATTTACGGACACAAATCTCTTTGTCCCAATGGATTAAATGAAGGTTTCTCCTTTAGAGCAAGTCAAGGTCTGCACAGGGTCAGTTAGACAATCAGTCATAGTGTGTAAGGAATATACCCCCACCAAAGGGGATACGCAGATATAGTGTGAGCAATATATTGTATAGAGTAAGTCATAGTGCATCCACGCAAGGCCTGCACAGGGATATTAGTGATTCAAATATCTTATGTCCCTACACACATTAAAGGTGGAGTACATATTCAAATCCTGCTGGTGCTATACACCACACACGTAACGGACAACTATAACTGTCAATCACCTCATTCCACTGGCTACTTAGCCAATATATAAGAAATACAAAAAAGACCTGCCTCTTGTTGATAGTTTTAATACGCTATTTTTGTTAGTCGAGTAACATTTTACTAAACACCTTATTAAAAGTTATGTTTTATTACATGTATTGGAACCCGTAATAGGGGTTATTTTTGGGTTCATACCCATTTGGTATTTGGACAGCAAGGATTAACAGCAAAACAAACCTCAATATTTATTAACCTGATTCTGCAGTTTATAGAAACACCCCAAATGTGTTGACATTTTCTGAAAGCCTTTTTTCTTGTTTTTGTTTTTTTGGGACAACTGTAGTGGCTAATTTTTTGCATTTTCTGGGGTACAAATGAGTTTTTGATCTCATATACCTTTTGTGAGGAAAGGGGACCAAAGATTGATGTTTTGACACAGTTTTTATTTTTATTTTTTTACAGCATTTCCCTGACGGGGTAGATCATGTAATATTTTTACAGAGAATGTCATTCTGGACACGGCTATACCTAATATGTCTTTTTATTTTTGTTAAGTTTTACACAATAAAACATTTTTGAAAAGAAAAAATCTTGTTTTTGTGTTGACATTTTCTGAAAGCTATATTTTTTTTTATTTTTCAGGCAATTGTCTTATATGGGGGCCCTTTTTTGAGGGATGAGGTTATGTTTTCATTGGTACTATTTTAGGGTACATAATACTTTTTGGTTGCTTGGTATTGCACTTTTTGTGAGGCAGGTGACCAAAAATGCCTTTTTTGGCTCCCTTTTTATGTAGTTTTTCTTCAGGCATTCACCTGATGGGGTGGATCATGTAATATTTTTATACAGCCGGTCATTAAGGAAACAGTGATACCCAATATGTCTATTTTTCTATTTTTTCACAATTATATATGACTAAATTATGGAAAAGGGGCGCTTTTTTACTTTTCACTTTTATTTTTTATTATGCAAAACATTTTATTTTTCACTTTTTTTTATGGGACTGCAACTTTTGGAAGTCTGGTGCCCTCTACAATGCATTACAATACATCTTGCATTGTAATGTATTGAGTGTCAGTATAGCACTCTCACTACTGGTGCCAGCAGCTTCAACTCTCCATGTAGCTACGTACCGGGATCCAGTTACCTAGGAGACGGGCGGGTCTCCCTGTGTAGGAGCGCTGTCCAATCTAGACTGGCTCTCCCATTTCAGGCTAGCTGACGTCATTAGTCATGTGACGCCGGTCACTTCATGTGACCAGGAAGGGTGGAGTATTTAAACAGGCTATCCGCTGCCTGGCTCTCCCATTTCAGGCTAGCTGACGTCATTAGTCATGTGACGCCGGTCACTTCATGTGACCAGGAAGGGTGGAGTATTTAAACAGGCTATCTGCTGCCTGTGAATGGTTCTTTATACCTCACTAGCCCTTTGGATTGTGGATTGTTCTGACTTCTGACTTTTGCTAATCATTTGACCCTGATTCTTGGACTCTGATTTGACTTTTCTGCATCTCCTGGTTTGACCCTGGCTTGGTTCTTGGACTTGTTTCTGCCTGATGTATTTGGATCTGGACTTGACCGCTCATGTATGATCTTGGCTTGGTATTGTATTGTGACCTGGTTTCTGATTTGGGTCTATTGTTCTCTCCTGATTTTGATCTGGTACATTTGACTCTGTATATTCTGCTTCTGGCTTTGTTTCGGCCCTAGTGTGTCTGCCTGTGACTTTGTTTATTGTTTTCACCTCTTCTTTTCCCTGGTAAGCCCCAGCACGTATGGACTGTCACCACTTAGGGCAGTCATGTAAGGAGGCAGGGACAAAAGTCTTGGTCGAATTTTGGGTACATTTATTCTCCCTGTGACAAATACACTAATATCATGTCTATGAGACACCACCTGGAGGCTGGGTCTCACAGGCTTCCATAGCTGGCAGACTCTGATGCCTGTGTAAGGCATTGGGCTGCTATAGCAGCAATCGTGTCCCCATCACCGCAGCGCAGTGGCCCAATGGGGTCAGAGAGGGAGCCCCCTCCCTCCACAAACCCCATTCATGCCATGGTCAGCATTGACAGCTGTATAGAAGTGGTTAATGCAGCAGGGAATGGACTGTATGGAACAGCCAGGCCTCTGCTGCTGATCGAGCAGACGCAGCTCCTGCCCGATAAGAGTGCCATTCTTGTACGGTGCTGGTGAGGAAGGGGTTGATGCAAGTTTATTATGCATTAACAATCATGGCCTACTTCAACTATATACTAGTACTGTATTTTGTGTAGCTTTTATATTCCATATAGAGATGAACGAATCTACTCGCCGCTTCGTATATTCGTTACAAATCCTCCTTATTTCCTATTCCGAAGCGAATCCAGATTTTTTTCAGATTCGCTTCGTACGAATATTACATGTTATTAAAATTTTGTACGCTAACACTCCTGAAGCAGGAAAATGACGATACACCCCCTCAAGAGCGGGAAAGTGAAGATACGCCCCTCCTTAGAAACAGTAAAAACCAGCCCAGCCCACCGGGAACTTTCTGTTTGCAAGTATAGGGAGTGGACTCCTCCCTCATTACTCCGCCCTCCTCTCTAGTTCAAGCCAGCGGTGAACAAGACAGCATGGCGCACCAACTATGTCCAAAGTGGGGAGAGATGGTGTGGGGTAGCAACCCTGAACCACTGGAGAGGCCCGAAGAGATCAGAGTGGCACAAGTGACCCCGAGAATCCCACAGGCACCGGAGGTGTCTACCATGTCGGCTGGTGTGGCGGAGGCGGCTGGAGCGTTCACTCAGCTGCCAAGGAGGAGAACACCTTCCATGCGGCAGAATACCATCGTGCCTGCATCAGTAACGGCCCACGCCCAGAACCTATGAGACTATAAGAAAGAGGTGGAGGACTGGGTCATCCAAGTGCTTGACCATCCAAGGCTGGGAGACCCTACGCTGGAAAGGCGCAAAGGAACCGTCATCTGGTTTTCAGTGGAGAGAGGCAGTGGCTTCCTCGCAGACGACTAGGACGGGGAGGAGTTCTTCATGTGCCGCAGGTCTGTTAAACAGCCTTACCTGCCCCAAGCCCATCACAGCCTTTACGTGGGGGATCAGGTCGAATATACCCCCATGGCATCCCTGAAAGGCCCCTTTGCTACCGGGGTAACATTACTGACCAAGCCCCTGGTCCCTGCATCGCCAGCCGAGACCTGGCCGGATGCTCCAGCAGCCGTAGGACATGTGCGCTGCCTACAAGAGACAGCAGACAGCAGACATCTTTCACTTTCCAGCCCACGGTGATCCAGTACCAGCTACCGTGGAACATGGCATCAGCAGCAGTCCGGGGAGCTGGCGGTTCTTCCTTGAGTGCAGCCTTGCTTGAACCGCTGCAGCCAGAAATCCTTACCTCTGCTGTCCCGGCAGGAAGATCCGGAAAGGTGAAGGCTCAAGTGGCAGCAACGCTCACCAGTGTGACCACCCTGTCAAGTCCAAATTCAAGTAGCAGAGGGCAGTGGAGCTAAACAATGGCAGCCAGCCTGGCCTACAGAAGGCAGGAGCATCCTTTTATGTCCTTTAGCAGCATTAGCAGCGAGGAGGACTTCAGGTCCCTCATCTGAGGAACTCTTCTACAATTGGCTGTCTCTGGCTGACTTAAAGGATACCTCATGGTCTGGACCTATGGAAGCCACAACAAGGACTGCACCTGATGGGTGAAAGCTAGTTGGCACATGTTTTTAATTTATCTTGTTTTTATTGCCCCCTGTTTGACTCTCACCCAGATAGACATGGCTTGTCAGGACTCCCCCCATTCTGCAGAAAATTCCCAGTTGCACCTAAGCGCGCCTATTTTCCTTTTCCCCCCCTTCTTAGGTTATTTGGGAGCCCCCTTTACAAAAAGGGTTCTCTATTTGCTATTTTATATTATCTGTGTGGATTACACGTTACCTGTTTGGATTACAAAATTACCTCACATGGATTACAATTGAATTTTGGACTATGTGTTCCAGTGTTTAATGCCAAGCAGCAAAGAAATGAGATCAAACATATATCTGAGCCTATTATTCTTGCAAATGTGAAATTGATTGCACTAAAATATTTGCATAATTATGTCTTTGCAGTATTTTAGCAATAATGTTTTTACAGGTTCAGCAACTTCAAGCACTTTAGCCCATTGTGTGTATTCTTTTTCAGGTACTGCAAGGTGTCCTATTATGCACTTATTGTATGGTGTTTTTGGTAAATTATGCACTTAGCCGGATAGCTAGCAGTGAGCACCTAACTTTTCTAGCTCATATGGACTGCCTCTGAGGACTGTATGCTGCGGCCTAGCATCGTGCGTTTGACGCAATCACGAAACAGTAGTACGCTAAGGATTTGCACGCACTTTGTACGCTAATACTTACGTATTCAGTTCAGTAGCGTACTTTTAACACCGGTTGGACTGTATGTTCGGAATTTGTGCAAGAATGTTCGCTGAACAACGATTATTTTTTAACGTAAGTTCGACCCAATGAATTCGTATTAAGAACGAATCTTGTTATAAATTTGTCGATTATTCGCTGAAGTGAATTTTTGAAGATTCGCTCATCTCTAATTCCATACATTTATTACATTTCCAACAACTGATAGCAACAGACAAAATAAACTAATGATTATCTCTAAAAGTAGCTTCTGGGTGATATTTCAAACACCTAAAGACTGATTTTAATATACTTTCTGTACTTATAAAAACCTTCACCAACTCTCTGTAGTTTCAATTGATTGAAAGTATTGGTTTTCAACTTAAAATGTTCCTTCAGTTTATTCTTGATTCCTGAATCAGGTCACTGTGTATCAGGTGTTAGCCCTAAACAAGACAAAGTCATCTAACTTAAAAGTAATCCCAAGATTGATCATTCAGCATCTTTATGCCGCAGGTCAAGAAAATATATCATGTCTGTGCAAGCCTGTAGGTGGTAAAGGAAGTAACTTGCTTGTGCAGAAGTCTATGGCATCTTTATTGATCTAGTCTAGGAACTTGTCAGAAACCATCACTGTTAAATGAGAACACAGCATAGTAATGATGTGTGATTTTTTATGTCTTTTTATATACAGGATCCTTCTTTAAGGTCTGCTTCAGTTATTTATTGTCTTCATTGTATTTATTTTACGTCCAGCTTTGAACATGATTTAGATTGTAGATCTCAATGTCTGCAACAATCAATTTTATAATTTATCTTTACAGTGATTGGATGTTCATTTTTTCACATACAACTCAAAAACATCCAGCCATCCCTTTACACAACCACAGAGGTAAATGACAAACAGTTTACTTCTGCAGTGGCCTCTAGGTGTAGATGACTGCATTAGGCTATACAAAGCTACATTTGGTCTCAAGAATAATTCTATATGCATTATAAGATCCCTCTGCTTAGGTAGAATGCAGCCAGATTTTGTGAAGGGAAGTGAGAGGTTTGGATTCAGTCAACCATTATCTGCATCATCTGCAAAATTGAATATGAGGTTTAGAGGCTATGGTCACGTTAGGGGGCAATTTTATTTTTATTATTGTATTTTTCTCATTTTGGGCTAAAAATATTTTTTTTTCAATTGGCCCTTTCAAATTTCAATAGTTTTTGCTCTAGCTTTCGGTTCTGTGTTCAGACTGACAGGATTTCCCTTCAAAGTGACTTCAGTCAGACAGTAGAGCTAACTGCCAGATCTGTAGCCCTTATAAAAGAGTGAAGTTCTTAAAAATTCGATTCAGCTGCTTCAGCGAATTTGTTACAAAAATTCACTTTGTGACAAATTACTTTGTCACAAAGTACATTTCTTTGTAAGTAGCAGGCGCAATGATGGGAAACGGTGATTGCACCACCTCCCATTATGAAACCCCTCAGGTGCCACGTTCATCACAGAACGTGGCATCTGAGATTAATATTAAGGCATTTCAGGGGTTAATCATTAACATGTAACATTAAATTGTACTTAACCTATTCACTTGAGCGAGAAGAGGCTACCATGGCCATTTTGCTTATAGATCCAGCGCAAAATCTTGTGCGGTGCATAATGGCGTCATCACACTGGCTAGCACCAGATGCACAAGGAAGTTTGACTTTGCGGTGAATCGAATTTTCTCTGAAATTCAGTTCGAAGTCCACGTTTGATACTTCGTTTTGCTCAACACTAGCCCTTATCTCTGAGCTTCTGACAGCTCATAAACACTCTTTTAAGCTAAATTTATATGAGACTGATAAGAACTGAGCTATAAAGAGCCTGCCAGTCTGCGAATATACAGAAACTAAAAGCAGTACAGGGAAAACTGCTGAAAATGTGAGTAGAATACAATAAAAAAAAAACACAATTGCCCCTAAAATTGTCCATAACTTTAAATTGTTGCCTCTATTAGGTTGAAGGTTTTTTTTTTTTTTTTCAAAAATAAGTTTATTTGATACTGTATCACACAACAGCCATGTACTGAAGTACTGAAGCCACGGATAAAAGGACTAGGGGACAATTTATGCAACTGAGTAAAAAATTGGTTACAAGGCAGAAAACAATCATTGTAAATGGTACATACTTAAAATGAGCTAACGTCAGAAGTGAGGTATCACCAGGAACTGTGTTAACGGAGTTGTCCAGCTTTATAACCCCTTTAAAAGTTGGCCAGTACTGTACTGTAACAAAGCAAAAGAGTAAACTCATCTGCTTCCCACCGCTTCAGGAGGAGCAGGCAAGTGACCCTGCAGTCACGTGTTGCTTGGGGGCAGTGATTGGCCACAGTGATGCATGTGACTCTGTCTAAATGTTTACAGGCCAGGGACCAGAAGGAGCAAGGATCAAGCCTTAAACACAGGGAGAGAACATCTGGGAATAGGTCAGTGTATTTTTTTGTTTTGTCACAGTGTAGTACTGGTCAAATTTAATATGGCTTATAAAGCCGAAATCCCCCTTAAAGCCAGTTCTCTTTAATCTCTTTATTAATGATCTTGTAGTTGGGATTGAAAGTAAAGTCACAGTTATTGCTAATTACACAAAACTGGGTAAGATACTTAAAACCCAGTTTGTCGAATGTTACAGTAAGACCCAGAAAAGCTGGCAGCATGGGTAAGAGCATGGCCGATGAATTGTAATGTATATAAATGTAAAGCACCAAGGCCACAATAATTGTATGGCTACATGCACATTAAATGGAATATCAGACATCAGAACAAGAGAAGGATGTGGGTATTCTGGTCACAAGTAAAGCAAACAGCAGTACTTAATGCCAGGCAGTACCTGCAAAAGCAAATATTTTATTCGGGTGCATAAAAAGAGAGATACATTCATATTGTGTTTTTAATTGGGCAATCTGTCTTCTCACTGTCAAAATAAATGTCTCAATAGCAGTATCTTGAATTATAGCTACAAACCACTATTTTTCTGCAATCCCATATCCATAAATACTAACTCAACACTAAGTGGCTTGCTGATTGTTTTTTTTCATTTGATTAGCGACAAATACCTTGAGTTTAATTTTTCTAAAGAAATAAAATAGATCACAGTTTCAGTTTAAATATTAGATTGTTCAATTTTTAGTTATAGAGTAGGTTCCCCAATAATAACATGGCCTCTGGAGAGGTTTCTGTTCTGATGCACGTGCGGGAGGAGTTTTATCTCTCTCTCCTGAGTTTAGAATAAGGTTTGGAAAACAAGAAATGCGCAGTGCGATTTGCTCTGTATTTGCTACTATTATCCTCACTAGTTAAGAAATCATGATGGAGGTGCAGCGCAATCACCATTCCCCATCATTGTTCACCGGCTACTTACAAAGGAATGCACTTCATGAATAAGTAATTTGTCGAAAAGTGAATTTTTTGTGAAATTTGGCGAAGCAGCCAAATCGAATTTTTGATAACTTCGCTCAAAATTTAAGGCTGTGTTCACACTTCAGTTATTTCATCAGTTATTTCCATCAGTTAGGCCTTATTCACACGAACGTGTGCCGGCCGTGCCCGTGCTGCAGGCCGCAAACTGCGGTCCGCAATGCACGGGCACTGACCGTGAGGCCACCGCATGCGGATCGTGGACCCATTCACTTAAATGGGGTCCGCGATCCGCATCCGAGGGTCCGCAACGCAAAAAAGTAGTGCTTGCGCTACTTTTTTGCGGTGCGGAGGCACGGCCAGAAACACCACGGAAGCACTACGGTGTGCTTCCGTGGTGTTCCGATCCGTGCCTCCGCTCCGCATCTCCCGGATCGCGGACCCATTGAAGTGAATGGGTCCGCGATCCGTGATGCGGACTGCACACGGCCGGTGCCCGTTTATTGCGGACCCGCCGTATGCGGCCCGCAGCATGGGCACGGCCGGCACACGTTCGTGTGCATGAGCCCTTATTGTGTGGGTCTAAACACAGAAAAGGAGTAGATCTTTCCATTATACCTTATCTCTGTGTATGCTTCAGTACTGGTTTTGGATCACAATAACTGATGGAAATAACTGATCAAAAAACTGAAGTGTGAACGCCGCCTTAATTGAGTTTTAGGTCATGAACACTATGTAAGAGGGAACGTCGCTGCAATGTTAAGAGGCGATGAAAATGAGAGAACCAGGGTTGACAACCAGAATATTTCTTTTTTCTGGACAACTTATCCGAAAATCACGGACAGACAACATTTGGACATATTAGAAAACCATAATAAATGATAAAGATTACAAGTAATATATGTCTATAACTCAATATACAGATAACAAATCATTACCAGCATTTACTGTGAGCTATAAAATGATAATTACCATCAATATAATCTAGTCAAGTATCTCCAGCCTCAAAAAAATCACGGACACGTCTATTTTTTTTCACGGACACACGAAAAAAGTCACCTATTTTTACGGATTGTCCAGAAATTTCTGGATGGTTGGCAACCCTGCAGAGAACAGGGGCTGCATATGAGAAATCTTGGAGGAGTGTGGGAAGATATCTGGAGATCAGGTAACAGATGTATGGAGGGGAAAAGTTGTGGACGGCATTGTATATCATCGTAAGTGTTTTGAATTGGATTCTCTGGGCAACAGGGAGCCATTGAAGGAATTGGCAGAGAGAAGAGACATGACAGTAATGGGGGGGAGGTGGATTAGTCAAGCGGTAGAGTTAAGGATAGATTGGAGGGGTGCTAGAGTGCTAGATTGGAGGCCAATGAGAAGGATGTTACATTAATCTAGGCGGAAGATGATGGGGGCATGTACAAGCATTTTTCTATACTCTGCATTGAGTAATGTATAGATCTGGGAGATATTTTTGAGTTGGAGGTGGCAGGAGAAGGAAAGGGCTTGGATGTGCAGTTTGAAGGACAGAGCAGAATCAAAGGTTACTCCAAGGCAGCGGACTTGGTTGACCAGGGAGAGTGTGCAGCCATTGACTGTGATAGATAGGTCTGATTGGGGGCTAAGTGAGATGGGGGAAAAATTATAAATACTGTGTGTGTGTGTGTGTGTGTGTGTGTGTGTATATATATATATATATATATATATATATATATACACACACACACACACACACACACACACTATATGGACAAAAGTATTGGGACACTCTTATTCACTGAATTCAGGTGTTTTGTTCAGTCTCATTGCTATAGGTTTTAAAAGCCAGCACCTAGCCCTGTAGTCTGCCTTTACAAACATTTGTGAAAGAAGTGGCCATTGTAAAGAGCTCGACGAATTCAAGCATGGTGCTGTAATAGGATATCACTGCTGTAACATGTCAATATGTGAAATCTCCCTCATAGATATTTCACAATTACTGTAGCTTTGTTATCATTGTAAAGTTGAAGCGTTTTGGAGGCCACATAAAGTTACAGTGCGGGGCTGCAAAGAACTGAGAAGCATAGCACATAAAAGTCGCTAAAGCTACTGACTGAATAACTGCAGAGTTACACACTTCCTTTAGCATTGACTTCAGCACAAAGACTCTACCAGGAGCTTCATGCCATTGGTTTCCATAGGCGAGCAGCTGGGTGCAAGCCTTATTATCACCATTGCCAATTGTTGGAAGGTGTTGTGTGATTAATCATGCTCTGTCTGGCATTCTGGTGGATAAGTCTGGGTTTGGAGAATGCCAGAAGAACGTTAGCTGCCTGATTGCACAGTGCCAAATTTAAACTTTTGTGGAGGAAGGATAATGCTATGGGGAAGTTTTTTAGGGATTGGTCTGTGCCCCATAGTTCCAGTGAAGTCTTAATGCTTAACGTTGAACAATTGTATGCCTCCAACTCTCTGGGAACAGTTCAAGGCTTTGTTTGTTACAGCATGACTGTGCCCCAGTGAATAAACCACAATCTGTAAAGGCAGGGTTGTGTGAGTTTGATATGGAAGAATTTTGCCCTCACAGAGTCCTAACATTTACCCTATCGAACAACTTTTAAATGAACTAGAATATAGGTAACACAGAATGGGCCAAAATTCCCACAGACACACTCCAGAATCTTGTAGAAAGCCTTCCCAGAAGAGAGAAACTTGTTTTAGCTGTAAAGGGGACACCAACTCCATTATAATACCTATCTATCGATTCAGAATGGGGTCATAAAATATCCTGTAGGTATAATGCATGGGTTTACCAATACTTTTGTCAATATAGTGCACATTTGTATACTCTTACACTACCAATATACTGTAAATGCAATTTTAAAATATTGCTGCTTTTGGTAGATAGAACATATTTGAAGCATTTATCTTAAAGATCAGCCATTCCAGAGATTTTACCTCAGACCGCTGATAAGAGATGCCAAATATTGTTCATGATTACTTCTAATAAAAAATAATCTGACAGATGAAGAATCTGATTACTTTACATTCTGATGTTATAGAATTTCTCAAAAGGTGCTAAGCATTAGAAAGCTAAGCTACTTTTGGTAAGGCACAGCTTATTTCACTGTAAACCTAAAGCCTAAAAGCCTAATACAGTATATAGAGAGGTTTTTTCATTGGGAATTAGCTACAAACAAATTGATTCATTTATGAACAAATTTTTAATTCCATTCTTCATCTGTTTTCCAAAATACAAATCACTAATTCACAGCGAATCTGAAACCTAGCAAATGGATTCTACCCTCTCTAACAGAAATCAAAATGCACTCCTTTTAACACTGTGCACTTTTTTAGCCTATGCAGTACTTTAGAGGGTTCTACGGTGTGGAAGCTTTTTAGAGATCTTATACACAGATGAGATGAGAGTGACATTTGATGAACCAGGCAGGCAGGTCTGTGACTAAATCAGTTTTTGACATAGTACATTGGTTAGAATGAGTTGCAGGAGGGGTAATGGTGTAGGCTACAACCATTGAGAATGAACTACTATAGCAGAGATGTTATCAGTAATACCAGTTTTACTTATCTCTCAAAACAACTGTAGTTTCTGGAGGACACTTCTTCAAATGAAGTTATTAGAATCCTACAAGAGCATACAGCATTTATTCAATAATGTGCTACTTCTCATGCATAAAAGAGCTTTTCCAGGACTCACATATTGATGATCTATCCATATGATAAGTCATCATCAATATGAGATTTTTGGGGTCCAACATCCAGCACTCCCACCAATCAGGTGTTAGCAGCTGCCACAGGTTCTGGAAGCAAGTGAATAGGAGCATCAGCTGCAGTACCTTAGAATGGCCAGTACACAATGTTCAGAGCTGATCTATCCTCACTTGTTTCCCTTTTCTACTGTTTTATTGCCTCTTTTCTCAAATTCTCCATGCACTGCCAAGTATTTCGTGCCTCCAAGGGGTGAAAACAAGGGATCAGTAGTAGTCCAGTTAGGGAGGACAAAGCCTTTAGATTTTCAGATAGACATGTCCCCTGAGACAGCACATGCCTGAGGGAGCATGTTTATCTTGAGTAATGTAGCTGAAATTGGAACCACAGAGATAAATATCTTACCCTCCTCCCAAATTGAGATCCTGCTGATTGCTAAGTGTCATGGACCACACGAGTTAACAGCAATATGCTAACCGCCATTGCCTGCTTTTCACATAGTGATTAATCCAACATAATATACTGTATATGCATTCCTTTGGCTGTTTTGTAACCCATACTCAATTTCCTTGATTATTTATATGATGCTGTGGTCCCTTGGGTCTGCATTTTGTTATGGTAATATGGATATTGATAAACCCTCAGACAGCAATGAAAAGCACTGGGGCTCTTTATTGTTGGGCCACTTTTGCTCAAAGTTGCTTTATTATTACAGGACGTATTGCCTTGTTTATATTTTTTCTTTTTGCTTCTCGTCTTCCTGACTTCTCCCATACATTGATCCCAGTATCCCACACTCAGGTCATCTTTGGGCCAATAAGTTGTGAAATGGATAGGGCGGTGGTTGGAGTGGCTCTTATTAGGTCAAGTGTCCTATCTTGGTAGGGCATAGTGCAGTGTTTCAGCCTGCAGGGGAGGCGTGGTGATTGCTGTGAGCGGTGGTGGAGAAATTGAGGGTTGTCATAGTCCTCATGACCACACATACAATACAGTGTAGTGGAGGGGAGCAACCCTTATTCTCCTTGGGGCACACCCTGGATTCCCAAAGTCTCATGCCTGTTGGAGGCTGGGGTGCCCTTGATGTTAAGTGAGCAGCAAAGTGCAAGGCTGGCGTATCGGGAACAGCAACCTGGATTAGGTAGGGAGACCTATGACCAGGCTGTCTTGATTATAAATAGTCTTCTCTTTGCTGAATAGACAGTGAAGTTTATGGTACTGACAAAAGAAGTAGGTATAGTTCTTAAGTACTTTACAGAGTAGGCTTTTACTCCTGACTGTGTATAGGAGGTGACTATTATAATGGTTGTCCTCTCTGAGTCTCTCTCTCTCTCTAGATAGACACTAGGAATCTTCCCAACTGACCAAAGTCTTGCAAATTCTCAATGTTTTTCTACAAAGCCTAACTGCAGGGTGCAGTTCTAGATCAGATACCAGTCTGTCTGAATAGAGTGGCTAGTGCCACAAGCAATATAACCCAAACCACAGGCAGTAAAGTTTAAAACCATATGTGCAAATCACCTTTACTGACTCAGCCTGAGCTCAGCCCTTACATGGTTCTCAACATTCTGCAATAATTCAAAGCATCTTTCTTCAGAGGTTAGTTCCCAGTAAGGTTGCTTTATTGGCAGCATTCACTTACAGTAAGTATACCTTCCTAGAGAAAGATTCTTTCTATTTTCCAGCAGCATACACCAAAATCTAGTATTCTCTGGCTTGCTTACTAGCAGACTCCCTACACAGGGGAAATGGGACCAGCCCACTACCTAGCAACTAATACTAAGAACTGCCAGTTACAAATTTCCACCGTTTAGAATATACAGTGCATAGAAAAGTTGCATTAACAACTTGTATATCAGATGGTACAAAGTTAACATTTCAGTAAACATCTTACCAGTAACTTTGGTAGAGAGCCATATCATTAATCTCTTAGCAGTGAGTCACTGCAATAGTTTAAGGATAGCTCTGTTGAGTGCCCATGGGGATATATTTTCTAATAATTTTCAATAAAATATATATTTTAATAAGAATTGAATATCTTTGCTGTCAGGAACATACTTAGAAATCAGTGGACCCCATAACAAGAATATGAATTGGCTCCCTGTCTCTGTCCCCTCCCACTACCCACCACTGGCCACTCCTACAACCTGCCCTGACTCCTCCCTGCCCTGCCCCTTTTTTACCAGCAAAAAAAAAGTACCATTGAGTCTTATGATTCACCACCCAGTCATTCATGCAATGCAAGTTAACATTTTATAGGCAAACTTCCCCCTACCACTTTCCCTTACCACTACCACCCCCATGAACTGTGTCGGCAATTCTATAAGCCCATTCATGAACTGCACTGTGGCTGTCGGCTTACGAGCCACCAATAGCACTCCTTAAGCTACGTGCACATATGCTGCAAAGCTTCTGGCAGGAACCTTTGTCACATATTTTAGCAAAAATAAAGGACAAAAGAATGTTGCATCCAGAGGTATTTTGCCTGACATAATGCTTATACTCACTCCAGATCCCAATGGATGCCATTATATTGAATGGGATCCTACAGGTGCCATTGGTGTTGAGCATATTCTGGATTCAGTGATTCCAGTATTCTGCTCCTATGCTGGAACAGAATACTAGAATCTGGTCACTTGTGTTCACCTAATCTAACCAGTGAACTGGGCCAGCTGCTGCTGCCTTTTATATAGTGTGCCATCCTTTCCCCCATGGACTATGCCTGCTGTTTATCATATAGTATGCCATACCCCATCCATGAACTGTGCCTTTTTTCTCCTCTTTCCCTACCCTCCTACCTTCCCAGTGCTGACTTACTGAGTGTGCTGCTGTAGCCAGTTGTCACTGTGCACAGTCAAAGCCTGAGGCAGATCTTCACACTTCACAATGCTAAACTGAAGTCTGGACTGGTAAATGCACATCTTAGCTGCTGCAGAACATTACAATTCACACCTCAGTTGCTGCAGAACATGATAATACATACCTCAGCTGCTGCAGAACCTCATAATACACACCTCAGCTTCTGCAGAACATAACAATACACACCTCAGCTGTTTCAGAATATGATAATAAACATCTCAACTGCTGCAGAACACAATAGTAGACATCTCAGCTGCAGAACATGATAATGCACACCTCAGATGCTGAAGAACATCATAATTCAGACCTCAGCTGCTGCAGAACCTCATGATACATACCTCAGCTGCTGCAGAACATCATGATACATACAGAAAATTACAACTTCCAGCATTTCTAGGATGGTTTTATGGGCTATCACAGAACATTACAACTTACAGAGGAAAGGAAACCACTAAACTCTCCTCCATACAGAGCACAGTAGCTCCATCCCTGCACATTGTGACATAACATAGTTTCTGCGCCACTTCTCCTCTGCACTGGTTAGTTCTGTCCCTTCCTACACTGGTCAAATAATGTTGATTGCATCACACGGATCCTTCTCCGTATGGCATATTCTCTTCTGCACTGCTACTTTGCCAAGTGTATTTAGGGGATGGGCCTTTTGTCCATAAACAGGCCTCCTCCCCACATGGGCTCCATAGCAGCTGTATGATCTTCTCCCATTGGAAGTACTCCACTGTCTACTGTGATTTCCTTTTACTTCTTTGACCTTATAATTTGTATATAGAGCTATCCAATACCCTCATAGTTTGGGTCTGTAGTTTGGAGCTGTGGTAACCCAGAATAGGTCACTTGCAAAATTATTTATTGTTAGTTAATGTTATTTGTTTCTTTGTAATGTTATGATGTATTTTACCCATATAGTTTTGTATGGATATGTCAGGGTTAACAACCCTGACTCTACCCTTGTTGGAGGCTTGGAGATGGATCTAGGTCTTCCTCTAGTGGAGTATGAGACTAGTCTTAGCTGAAAACTGAGTCCCAGAGAATCTCTAAGATAGTTGCACCAAGAAAGCCATCTCTAGTCTACAGTAATCCAGGGATGGAAGGAAGGACTTGCTGTGAGAGGTATGTTGTTAATACATCTTTCTACACTTTGACACAGTGCTCACTATCTTAATCCTGTACCCTTCAAAATTACGGACAAATTTTGCAAGAGTCAAAAACCTTATTTCCAACCTTAGATTCTGCAGAGAGAGACTTTGGAAATATAGAGAGAAGGAGTACTGCGACCTCCAACATTGTTTATATCCATACATTGCTATTAGGGAAGATTTGAACTGTGAATTGCTTGCAGGGCCGGGACTAGGGGTAGGCGGGGGAGGCGACCGCCTAGGGCGCCATCTGGAGGGGGGCGCAGCCACAGGCGGGGTCCAACAGGTCTGGACCCCCCCCAGAACCATTCACTTTTTTTTTTTTTTTTAAATTCCTCAGGGCCGCACCGCCGATCGCCACAGGCGGTGCAGCCCTGGATCTAAGTGCATTCGGCGTGTGGGGGCAGCAGGAGATGAGCGCTTCCATTGTGGAAGCGCTCATCTCTATATTCATCTGTATCGCCGTCCTCAGGACAGCGATACAGATGCCTGTGCTGCGGCAGGGGAGAAAGAGGCGTCTCCCTTCCCTGTTCTTCTGATAGGCTTCAGGCACTAATGGCTGCGGCCTATCAGAGGCCAACTCAGGCAGCGCGATGACGTCATTATCATCGCGCCGCCTGAGCCGGGCAGCACACAGCGCGGGACACAGGCCGGAAGAGGCCTGCACCTCATCGCTGCTGATGGAGGTAAGTATTAGTGGTTTTTGGTTTTTTTTCTGTTTTTTTTTTGTTTTTTTTAATAGATGCCATATTATAGGGGGCACCTGCTGGGGGGGAGGGCACCATGGGGAGAGGAGCACTGTGGGGGCATCTGGGGGCCTTTTTTTGGGCACATTATGGGGGGCAATATAGGGGAGAGCTGGACTATGGGGCATCTGGGGGCACTATAAGGGCACTATGAGGGAGGGGAGCACTATGAGGGCTCTAAAGAGGCCTTTTTTGTTGGCACATTATGGGGGCACTATGGCATCTGGTGGCAATAAGGGGGCATTTTTTATAGGCACATGGGAGACACTATAGGGGAGAGCGGCACTATGGGGCATCTGGTGGCATAATTTGGCCAGTATGGGGCAGTATGGGGGAGTGGAGCACTATAGGGCATCATTTGGGGGCACTATGGGGGAATCTGGTGGCTCTAAAGGGGCATTTTTACAGGCACATTGTAGGGGGCACTATGGCTTCTGGCACTAAGGGGGCATTTTTTACTGGCACATTATGGGAGGCATTATGGGGCATCTGGTGGCACTATAGGGGCATTATTTTAGGGCACTACGGTGGAGTGGAGCACTATGGGGGGCATCTGGTAACTCTAAAGGGGCATTTTTTACTGGCACATTATAGGGGGCACTATGGCATCTGGCACTAAGGGGGCAATTTTTAATGGCACATTATGGGGGAGAGGAGCACTATAGGGGCATCTGGTGGGGGCAGCAAGAAGGGGCATTTTTTACTGGCACATTATGGGGGACACTATGGGGGCATTTACTGGGGCACTATATAGGGGTATTTTATACTGGCATACATTATGGGGTATTTCTTGTTCTGTCATAATACAAGGTGAATTATTACTACTTGGGGGTATTATGGTGAGCTTTACTACTACTGGGGGCTATGGGGAACATGATGTCTAGTATGGGCACTATGGGGGCATTACTATTAAGTGTGCTCTGGCAGATAATTATTTCTATTGGTGGGATTTTGGGGAGCACTGTTACTTTGGGGGGCACCCTGGCACAGTATCAATTTAGCACAATTATTTTTGGGGGACATTATCTTTATACTATTAGTGTCCGGACGCAGTTATTTTTTAGGGGACTCTGTGCCAATAATTGTTGTAGGGGGCACTATCTGTGTGGTAGTTGTATTTTTCAGGGGACAGTTTCTGCAGTATAGTATTAGGGGGCACAGTATTGGGGGTGGCAGGATGAGGTGTTCAGAAGATGTGAAGATGATGGAAAAGTGGGAAACTAATGTCTGTTTGTATCTCTGCAGATATGAGAGATGGCTGAAAAATCTTCATGGCGGTCTGGTCCAAATGGAGAAGATGAGGAAAGAGAATGTCTACAACAAAGGTGACATCACTGGATGTAAGAGGTATGGGGCGCTATGTAGGAGAGGAGATGCTCCGGCTCCTCCCTCTGCCATTTGCAGAAGGAGGATTCAGAGCTTGGTGAGGACAGCCAAGGGGGGCAGCAGGTCACGGGTGGGTGGCAGATGGTGCTGGGGAACCACAGGCCTTGAGCAGGATCTGAGGAGAGGGAAGGAGTTTCCTTGCTGTAGCCTGCTGTTGTCTATTGTATAATGTGAGGCAGGCAGTGCAGCCAGGACACGTCCTCCCCTCTCTGTATGATGTGTACAGGCAGGACTCAACAATATCATTTCAGATGTACAGTGTTTGCTGGGAGTGGCCTATTATATTTAGGAGGGGCTTGTAATAATGGGCGGGGCCAATATGGGGGGGGCGCCATTTGACTACTTTGCCTAGGACACCAAACTGCCTAGTCCCGGCACTGATTGCTTGAAACATTTTTTTTTATAGTGTTGGGTGTGCTAGAATTCCCATTCTGGACTTTAGTAAAGAGGGACTCTAGCACCGTTTGCCAGCCATAGCACCTACATCTCTTGCCTTGCACAAGTACCGAACTTATACCACCAAGGGCACTTCAACTACAATCAGGCAGGAGCCCAAACATCAGGATATTCCCTAAGGGAAGAAATGGTGTGCATTCATCTGTGAGGACTATCACTGTGATTCATGTGAATAGCTGTTGCACCCAAAGCCACTACTACTCCCATCCTCCGCTCCTCCTGGCTTTGCGACAGAGCCATTATACTGATGTTATGCAACCATTGTGTCATTTTCTAAAGTAGAGTTTCTTTCTCTACTTATCATTTATTTTTCTAGATATTATTTATAGCTTATTGTGCTGCAACTATTTCTTTGGGACAGCTCCTTCTGTTCAACTGCATAGGAAAAGCTGTCCCATAGAAGTGAGTGGGAATGCCATAGTTGTAATTACACCTGCTCACCACTGCAATTGCTATGGTGAGCAGGTAAACAGAGCAGAGAAGGCAGCACTCCTACTATCGCTGCCTTCTCTTTAAACAGCTGATCAGTGGATCGGCTAAGGATACTGTATGTCTTCAATAGTAAAAAGTGGACAACCCCTTGTCACTATATTAAAAAATAAATGAAATATTGCCATGTTCCCACCAAAGTCAAGTCAGTGACTATATATCCTGTTGTTTATTTAAATTTTCACTAAATGTTTTTCTTTTGAAAGACACTGCTTGTCTTGACACTATTTTAGGACATGATTAAGCTAGTAAGATATCGATTGGTGTCATTAAAATACTATTTATATTTAATGACGATACATAATGATATAATTTAATATTATGATGCTAATGTAACTGCTGCATGAACAGTTACAGCATATATTGCCAAAAGACATTTGTTTAAATTGATCAATTTACAAAAAAGATGGGAGTACAAGTTACAGAGAGCAAATAGTAAAAATGAAGCTTTCATCCAATTAAAAAACTTGAAGTTGAATCATTTGCCATAGCAAATAAATGTGCGCTGTGATAGTCATGCATAAAATGTATCTTTAATAAAGGGTAATCTGTAAATAGTTGCTGCCCAATAAGCTATAAAATAATATGTAGAGAAATAAATGATAAGTAGAGAAAGAAAGTCTACTTTAGAAAATGACACAACGGTTGCATAACATCAGTATAATGGCTTTGTCGCAAAGCCAGGAGGAGCGGAGGACAGGAGTAGTAGTAGCTCTGTGTGCAACAGCTATTCACATGAATCACAGTGATAGTCCTCACAGATGAATACACACCATTTCTTCCCTTAGGGAATATCCTGATGTTTGGGCTCCTGCCTGATTGTAGTTGAAGTGCCCTTGGTGGTATAAGTTCGGTACTTGTGTAAGGCAAGAGATGTAGGTGCTATGGCTGGCAAACGGTACTGGAGTCCCTCTTTACTAAAGTCCAGAATGGGAATTCTAGTACACCCAACACCATCATTGTTTCAAGCAATTCACAGTGCAAATCTTCCCTGATAGCAATGTATGGATATAAACAATGTTGGAGGTTGCAGTACTCCTTCTCTCTATATTTCCAAAGTCTCTCTCTAAGTCTGTGGGTTGTAAATAAGGTTGGAAATAAGGGTTTTGACTCTTGCAAAATGTGTCTGTAATTTTGAGGCTGAAGGGTACAGGATTAAGATATGGCTAGTAAGGACTGTGTCAAAGTGTAGAAAGGTGTATTAACAATATACCTCTCACTGCAATACAGTCTCTATCAGCCTTAAACAGCAAATACCTTACTGACACCAATGCTTGGCCTTGCACCTACTAGTCCTTTCTTCCATCCCTGGATTACTGTAGACTAGAGATGGCTTTCTTGGTGCAACTATCTTAGAGATTCTCTGGGACTCAGTCTTCAGCTAAGACTAGTCTCATACTCCACTAGGGGAAGATATAGATCCATCTCCAACAAGGGCAGAGTCGGGATTGTTAACCCTGACTTATCCATACAAAACTATATGGGTACAATACATCATAACATTACAAAGAAACGAATAACATTAAATAACAATAAATAATTTTGCAAGTGACCTATTCTGGGTTACAGCAGTTCCAAACTACAGACCCAAAGTATGAGGGTATTGGTTAGACCTATATAAGAAATTGTAAGGTCAAAGAAGTAAAAGGAAATCACAGTAGACAGTGGAGTACTTCCAATGGGAGAAGATCATACATCTGCTATGGAGTCCATGTGGGGAGGAGGCCTGTTTATGGACAAAAGGCCCATCCCCTAAATACACTTGGCAAGGTAGCTGTGCAGAAGAGGATATACCAGACAGAGAAGGATCTGTGTGATGCCATCAACATCATTTGACCAGTGTAGGAAGGGACAGAACTAACCAGTGCAGTGGTGCAGAAACTATGTTATGTCACAATGTGCTGCAGTGCTGGCGAGCAGGTAAACACAGCAGAGAAGGCTGCGCCTTTTCTTCAAACAGCTGATCAGCAGGGGTGTCATGATTCGGACCCCTACTGATCTGATATTGATGAACTAGCCTGAGGATAGGTCATCAATGGTAAAAAGCAGACAACCCCTTTAAAAATAGCACCACCAAAAATTGTAACATAAAAAGTTGATTTATAGAAATATTCATTTAAAAGCAGCATTCTATAAGATTCCATTTTAGCACCTGAGCAAATGATTTTCAAAACTAGATTGTTATAAAGACAAAATGGGTATGCTTTGTGATGTGCTAAAAGAGGAGCAAAGTGTCTATATACTTTTCCTGCATAGGGGCCCTCTGCTTTCAACTGCTGATCTTGCCATTAAATCTGTGAACCTGAAACCAAATGATCTATGAAAACAATTTATCCCATTCAAACAGGAAAGTGGATGTGAAAATAGCAGACCTGCAAAATATGGGTAACGTCCGTGTGCTGTCCGCATATTTTTGTGGACCTATTATCTTCAATGGGTCTGTGGTCCACGTTTATGTTTTAAAATGTGTGTGTCCATATGTCTGTTCAAAAAATTATAGAATATGTCCTATTTCGGTCCTCGGACAATAGACCCATTAAAGTCAATGGGTCTGCAAATAATTGCTTACGACACAAGGACAGCATCTGCATTTTTTTGGATCTGCAATTTGCAGACTGCAAAACAGATATAGTCGTGTGAATGTAGCCTAAAGTCTTCATTTAACACTTTCAAAGTGAACGCTGTAAAAATAAAACCCAAAATACAGTGACAGAAATGCAGTTTTGTTTTGTTTTTTTCAGTTTCACCCCACAAAGAATTTTTCCCCTATTTTTCAGTATAGGGTGCAGTAAATAAAATGGTGCCATTAAGCAAAAACATTATGGGCACATTTGTTAATAAAGGCCCATAGCTGGCGATGGATCCGACTAAGTTATGAAGAAGCGCCGGCCTCTCCATAACTTTGGCACATCAAGTGCCAGTTCTAAATGTAAGACAGCTACCTTGCTGTCTTACATTTAGACCATTTTCTATGCCTAAAACAGGCATAGAAAATGATGACTGAGATGGGCCTGCCGACCTTCCCCCTTCTCCGCCCATGTCACGCCTACAATATTAGACCTGGCGTGAGCGGGGAAAAGATGCAGATGGTGACGCAACTAACCTCTATGCCGCCATCCGCGTCTGAGATACGCCTAATTAAGGTGTATTTCAAATTAGTAATTGACCCCCTATGCCTCTTGGAAGGTATGAAAATAAAATGAAAATGCAAAAAGGAAACTGGCTTAAACCTGTAGAGATTTACAAAATATTGTAGAAACAAATATTGATAAAACATGAATATCTTTTTATTAAATTCTATCATCTTATTCTGCATCTACACATAGTGAATAAGTATATCTTGAAGATCTCGTTTGTATTTAAAGAAGAACTCCCGCCAAAAATTTTATTCCATGTCCTGCTAGAAATGTACATGATGTAATCTGTAGTGAATGTCATTTTCTTACCAGTAGCTGAATTTTTGAGTTATATCATCCTGAAGTTTCTTATCTGTGTCATGTGACTAGGAATTAGACCCACCAACTCACACAGCGCCTTATGTGTGGACAGGAAGTATAATTTTCTATGCATTCCTATGGGAGCCTCACTGTCAGTCTCATAGGAATGAATAGAGAAGTGACTGGCTTGCTGTCCTGGGTCAGTTGGAGGTCAGGGAGTTGGTCACATGACCCAGTTGGTCACATGACCCAGCTAACAGGTCAGAGAATAAACAATTTTGCGAGAGTTCTTCTTTAAGAGTATCTAACTTGTGTAGGAGATTGAATTCTGTTGTTTTTGACAAAATTCTTCAGGTGGAAAACACTTCTATTATACTAGACAAGAACACCTGGCATCTTAGGAGTTGTAAATATCTGCCAAAAGACAACGTGGGCAATGTTGCAGCAGATGTTTGTGATGAAACGAAGATCACCTTGAGTTGTTATAAATGTGAATCTAGCAAACTGTGAAAAGTTTGTCCTTTTAAAAGTAAAAGCAGAATCTATCCAAACTCATTGTGACAAATACATTGTATGTACAATATTAGGCTTCATACTATTTATACTATAAATCCTTATGTAATTTCCTCTACTTACAGAAAGACCTCAGTTTGTCTGATGGCCATAAAAAAAACTGTTTATTCTGAATTTACACCACATTTGTAGTGTCTGGGAAAACTTGGTTTTCCCAAAACAGGGTATAGGTGCAACATATTGGTAAGAGTGTTCTTTTGGTCTTCATTGGGCTGGTATATGCTGGTATACCATTTTCTGCTGTATAAAATAACCTTCTCTGCTACTCTATTCAATACAACGGCATCCCACAAAGCAATTTACTGTATATGGTGCAGTATACTCCTTTAACATGAGAACCTGGGGCGCATATGCCAGTGTATAGCTATACAGTGACATACACCTGAAGCATCCTTTGGAGGTACAGTATGTCTCATGCATTATAAACACAATGAGAACGCAGCCTTACAAGGAGTAGACATAAAAATGACAAAATCATTATATACAGAATAAATACCTGTTAGGGCTCCTTTACATGGGTCGACTGTGCTGGGACACACGCTAGTGAAAGTATGTGTTTGAAAGATGGTCAGTGCTGCCAGTATCATTCATTCTTCAAATTATAGAGTTGCCAGTCCTCCGGAGGAATGATATGAATAGCAAAAGAGAGGGGAATGTGGGCAAATGGAGTCCACAGATTTAGCTACCTCCTGGCGCAAAAACACGACCTCAGTGGATTTTAGACAATTTTGTACCTCCTGTAGATCTGTACCTCCTGATGCAGAAGCCGCGCCATCTGCAACAGGAGGTACAGATCTCGCCACACAGACTTAAAAAAGGAATGTCCCAACTCCGAAACTCGTTGTCATCTCTTATCCAAATAAAAGAATTGTCTAAAATCCACTCAGGTCATGTTTTTGCGCCAGGAGGTAGCGAAATCTGTGGACTCCATTTGCCCACATTCCCCTCTTTTCTGCTCCTCTGTATGGGGATGAGTAATTGCAACTGCTATTGTTTGTCCTCATATAGATTTATTGTTTCTGGGCAGAAGATCGCCGTTTATATGGTATCTGAATCAAAGATGATTTCACTGTTGAGCGAGTGTTTGTTCTCTCATCATGTAAACGGTGGCACGTTTACACAGGGCAATTATAGTGAATGAGCTCCTTGCTGATAATTGCCCCGATAATCATCCGATATAAAGGAGCATTTGGGAGTGAATTTTTTTTTCTGTTAACAGGAATGGTAGAAATCAGAATTGCTGCAAACAATCCTACATCACTCGTAATGGGACCATCCATTCATTGGTTCTATTTGATATAGCAAACCAAGGTCAGCACTTGATCAATAGTGCGCCGTCACGGGAAGGAAAAGAATCCTGATATATAATATAACGAACATCACAAAAAGCGTAATACCAAACGATCAAAAAGGCGTATGACCCCCCAAAATAGTATTAATCTAACCGTCATCTCATCCCGCAAAAAATTAGCCCCTACCTGAGACAATCGCCCAAAAAATAAAAAAAACTACAGCTCTCACACTATGGAGACGCTAAAACATGATTTTTTTTGTTTCAAAAATTATATTATTGTATAAACCTTAAATAAATTTTAAAAAGTACACATGTTAGGTATTGCCACGTCCGTAACAACCTGCTCTACAAAAATCTCACATGATCTAACCCCTCAGATGAACACAGTAAAAAAAATAAAATAAAAACTATGTCAAAAAAGCCATTTTTTGTCACCTTACATCACAAAAAGCATAATACCAAGCGATCAAAAAGACGTATACCCCCAAAATAGTACCAATTTAACCGTCATCTCATCCCTCAAAAAATTAGCCCCTACCTGAGACAATTGCCCAAAAAATAAAAACACTACAGCTCTCACACTATGGAGACACTAAAACATGATTTTTTTTGCTTCAAAAATGATATTATTGTGTAAACCTTAAATAAATAAAGAAAAAGTACACGTTAGGTATCGCCACTTCCCTAACAACCTGCTCTACAAAAATCTCACATGACCTAACCTCTTAGGTGAACGCAGTAAAAATGAATAAATAAAAGCTGTGCCAAAATTACCAATTTTTGGCTCACCTTGCCCCAAAAAGTGTAATAATGAATAATCAAAAAATCATATGTACCCAAAAATGGTACCAATAAAAATTTCAACTCTTCCTGCAAAAAATGAGCCCCTACACAAGACGATCGGAAGAAAAATAAAAAAATATGGCGTTCAGAAAATGGAGACACAAAAACATATTTTTTCTCAAAAATGCTTTATTATGTAAAACTGAAACAAACAAAGAAGAAGTAGACATATTTGATATCATCGCGTCCGTAACAACCTGTTCTATAAAAATACCACATGATCTAACCTGTTAGATGAACATTATAAAAAACAAAAAATAAATACAGTACCAAAACATCCATTCTTCGGTTACCTTGCCTCCCAAAAAAAATAATATAGAGCGATTAAAAATCATATGTACCCCAAAATAGTACCAATAAAACTGTCATCTTATCCCGTAGATTCACTTTTTGATTGTTTGTACTATAGGGTGCATCTGGGGGGCTTCAAATGGGACATGGTGTCTCAAAACCAGTCCAGCAAAATCTGCCTTCCAAAAACCATACGGCGCTCCTTTCCTTCTGCGCCCTGCCATGCGCCCATACAGCAGTTTACCACCACATGTGGGGTATTTCTGTAAACCGCAGAATCAGGGTAATAAATATTTGAGTTTTGTTTGGCTGTTAACCTTAGATGTGTTAAAGAAAAAATGGACTAAAATGGAAAATCTGCCAAAAAAGTGAAATTTAGAAATTTCATCTCCATTTTCCTTTAATTCTTGTGGAATACCTAAAGGGTTAACACAGTTTATAAAATCAGTGTTAAGTAACTTGAGGGGTGTAGTTTCCAAAATGGAATCATTTATGGGGGTTCTACTATGTAAGCCCCACAAAGTGACTTCAGACCTGAACTGGTCCTTAAAGAGAAAATTTTCTTAAAAATTTTAAGAATTGCCTCTAAAATTCTAAGCCTTCTAATGTCCCAAAAAAATAAAATGACATTTACAAAATGATGCAAACATAAAGTAGACATATGGAGAATGTTAAATAATAAATATTTTATGAGGTATCAATTTCAATTTTAAAAGCAGAGAAATTGACATTTGTGAATTGAAAATTGTGAATTTTTCAAAATTTTTGGTAAAGTTGGGATTTTTTCATAAATAAAGGTAACAAATTTATGACTGTCATGAAGTACAATGTGTCACAAGAAAACAATCTTAGAATGGCTTGGATAAGTAAAAGTGTTCCAAAGTTATTACCACATAGAGTGATAAATGTCACATTTTCAAAAATAAGCCTGGTCACGAAGGTGCAAAATGGCCCGGTCATTAAGGGGTTAAAACCACTTTAAACGTAAAATTAATATTACGTATGCATCAATATTTCAGTAAGAAAATAATCAAGTCCAGCTATAAAAGGACAGATGTCATAACATCATAGGATCCTTTGAACTTCCTACATTTGTGACCTAAGTAAAAGTGAATTGGGACTTGCAGCCTGTAGATTACTGCATATAGTATAGAGTTTTGTATTTTTATCATGACTTATTACCTGTGGTTGTTGGGGCATAATAGGTCATATCTTTGGAAATGTGTTTTCTTACTGTGAATTACTGTAATGGACTGCTCAGACTTGACCTTTCCAGTATCTCTACTTGTTTGCTTACTATTAATGACTATTTATTTTCTACTCTTATTTCTCTCCTGAGTATTTAGATCTGACATTCAACCTTTGACTTTTCTATGAATGCTCTATGTAAGCACGTCTAAGGTTGTTTTTTTTCTTTTATTTTTTCTATACAATGCTTATTATCTTTGCCTCTGCTTCTGGACTCAACACAGGACATTATGAAAACATTGAAATTTTAATGGTCTCGTCTGCTTTCAGACGTCAAAATGGGATTTTGAGAATGTTGTAAACATTTTAAGTAGGGACGATCTGAATAATATATATTTCGATCATATATTTCTGTCTTATAATTTAACAGTTATGTACTGTATTGTTATTGTTTTCTATTTTAAAGATACATACACATACTACATGGAGATTTTAATGTTGCAGAAAAATCCACATGGAAGCCTCTCAAAAATTGACCTGTAATACAGATTTTAAATTTATGTAGAGAGTATTCACAGCAAATTACACCCTTTCTTTTGCATAGGGTGAAATCCATAGCAAATAAAATATGAAAACTCTTTTATGATTTTATGAGAGGCACAATATGCAAAATAAATCAAAATATAAAAAACTAAAAGAAAAAAGCCCCATAGCCCAAACTGCAGATTCTAGCCCTGAATCTAACATATATATTCTCTATAAAATATTGATTGAAAGAAGGACTTAATTTAAAAAAAATACTTTAATGGCACTTTTTGCTATTAAAAAAAGAAAATTTGGAAAAACAGATGATTGATTTATTTTTGTTTTTTAAATGTTCCCTTGGAATCACAAGCAAAATAAAAAGAAATGCAAATACAACAATGCCATCAAATGCCATTCTGTGTATCACAGAAAAAAGACAGAAAAATGGAGCATTTCCTGAAAATATGTCTCCATACACCGCTGAGTCTCTGCAATAAGAGTGTCATGGCAGTGGTTGATATCTACTGTCACTCCTCCAGGTGGGCACAGTTGCCACTTTGATCATCCACTCCAAGGATCTGGGTCTCTAGCAGTCTAGATACCACTAGCATCCTTCTTACCCTGAACAACATACCAGGCTGAGGCTTGTTTCCTGATGGCAATGTCTTTCACACATATACTCTCTCTGGCTCTTGAAGGGCCAGCTGATGCCCACCTTGTTCTTCCCCAGCCTATGGCTGGCTACCCTGGAATATTTAAGGCATCTTCTCCCGTGCTTGAGCAAGAGGTTCTAATAAGCTAGCCATTCAGTTTACCAACTTCTGCCTGACTTCTTGATTTGACTCTTCTCTGCCTGAACTGACCGATGCCTTTTGCTGCTCTGCCTGACCGCACACTGTTTGTGCTAACGTCGTCCTGTTCCTGACTTGATGCTTATCACTGGTGTCTCTTGACCCTGGTGGGTCAGCAATCACTTGAACAGAGAATATTACAAGTGGTAGAGGCTTGGTATTACCCCTGCAACAGAGTCCAGATCACTATACATGGGTTAACGGTTGGAGACCAGTGTGGCTACTTAAATAATGCCCATAGGAGAAGCCCTAAGCCAAAACAGTTCAAGTGACACAGTGGATCCACATCCGCTTCTCTCCAAAGAGCTTGAACCCTTCACCTCCAATATTGATCAGCTGAAGTAGCTGGAAAAGAAATGCATCTAACATGCCTAGCTTGTGGCACCAAATCTGTTTTATTATACTACATTAATATTGATATATCTACTAATTCAGTTAGAATACAGAAAATCAGTAAAAATGCAGTAACATTGTCCATATGTAAATAACAGATGTAATAAAGTCTCAAGTACATATGTCAGTTGGTGTCCATGAAGATTAAAGCTGCGACAATTTAAATTCTTTAAAATAAGTACAGATCTCCTGAGAAAAGTCTGTTAACTAAATTAGACCATGTAAGTGAAATACAGTAATGTTATCCTGTAAAGGAAAATGTCCTCATAAGACACCTATTGTACAGCTCATTAATTTTTCTAGCAGATAATGTATGTTGAATACAAACGTAAAACTTTATCAATTTTTAATCTCTCAAAGGGATAAGACTACCAGTACTTGCCATTTCAGAAGTCTTACATTGCCCTGTATGATATAATTTTCTGTTAACCATCTGAAAGGGATCACAATAATTCACAAACATCATTTTTTCCTTCTGATTCATACTTTGGATAATTGCGAAACATGTTTACTTTATATTCCAGCAGCCACCTGCTTAGTATTAAAGAGAATAGAAGGTATTAAAAGGACTTTTAAAAGAAAAGTTTTCCGAAACTTTGTATGGCTGCTTACACATGCGTTCATACAGAACAGCCTCTAAATGAATAAAGGTTTCCAATAGCAAGCTAAAATCTTAAGAGAGGTAAGGAATCCACACAAAGAATAGTGGACCCTCCAATCACAGTATTAATTTGCTCTGGGTTCACCATTGTAACGTCAATATTTTGTAACAGTTTGGAAAAGTCATAATTGGTGTTTGAATCCCCAAAATAGGGAAAATTGAGATTGAATAAAAATAAGCAAATAACTAATACATAATAAGTAAGTAGCAGCAGCAATTTTTTAATGCTGGTGTTTTTTATTTGTCAGAACCTGCTTTAATCCAAACATCACAGTCAGAAAGAAGCCCAGCACATGGAAAAGAGCAGAACAGTACATTTAGAATATGTAAATAATAGTACAGTGCATGTAGCACAGGTAGAAAGCAATGCATAAAGTACATGTAGATAGCTGCACAATAGATATATCATAGGTAAAGAGCAGTACAGTAGATGTAACATAGATAAATAGTAGTATAATACAGATACAGCCGAGATAAACTTGATGGTTAATGGGTTGAGTACAAAATGGCACAAAATTTATGTCAATGGTTTTTGTCACAAGATTTCATTAGATAACACTGTGACATGTGTTGTCAGAGTTATCAGAGTCAATTTTAGCTAGGCTACATCTGTACATGTGTCACAGGTCGAAAGCAGTACAGTAAACATAGTAAAGGTATAGTAGATAGCATTACAGTAGAGGTAGCAATGGTAGCAGCAGAGTGAACGTAGCACAGTTAGCAGTACAGTACATAAAGTATAGTTAGGCCAAACTGGAGTATATGTGGTACATGTAGGTAGCAGTACAATACATGTACTGTAGCATGCCTAGAAAGTAGTACAGTATGTGTAGCATGGGTACAGAACAATACAGTAGAGTACAGATAGTAGCAAGTAAATGCATCACCGGTATAAATACACAGTATAGATACCTAGCAGGAAGGTATATGTACTACATGTATAGAGCAACGTAGTGCATGTACTGTAGTACAAGTACATATCGGCGTGGCAAATATAATACAAGTACAAAGCAGTATAGTACATATAATAAAGCTAGAGAACAGTACAATACTTGTAGGAGTAATAGAAAGAAGTTGAGTACATGCAGTACAGATAGATCACATAAAAAGTAACGTAAAAGTAGCATACTGTAGATAGATAACAAGAGTTTCGGCAAAAGTCAAGGATCGTTATGTAGTCAATATACACAATAGTACAGTGAAGTAACACAGATTAATAGCCGCACAGTAGATACAACAGAGGTAGAGAGCATGAAAATGCAAAAAGTAGGCAGTACAGGTAGAGGACACGACTACTAGTATGTGACTGTATGTACATAGCAGTAAACTATATGTGCCACAGATAGAGAGCAGTGTAGAACATGTAGTAGGAGTTGATAGTAGTGGTACAATACATTCAGCACAGGTAACATTCAGTACAGTGCATATAGCATATGTAGATAGCAGCACATTAGATGTAGCAGAGGTAGAGAGCTGTACAGTGGATGAAGCAGAGGTAGAGAGTAGGTCTATACAGTGCATGATTGTAGGCAGACAACAGTACAGAACATGCAGTACAAGTAGAGAGCAGGACAGTGCATGTAGTACAGGTAGGAACTGGTGCACTACATGCAGTATAACAAGTGAGCAGCACGGTATATGTATTGTACAACGGGTAAAGAGCAGGACAGTGCATGTAGTACAGGTAGAGACTGGTGCACTACACGCAGTACAACTAGTGAACAGCACAATATATATATTGTAGAACAGGTAAAGAGCAGGACAGTGCATGTAGTACAGGTAGAGTAAGGTGCACTACATGCAATAAAACTAGTGTGAAGTACAGTATATGTATTGTAGAACAGGTAAAGAGCAGGACAGTGCATGTAGTACAAGTAGAATCTGGTGCACTACACGCAGTACAACTAGTGAGCAGTACAGTATATGTATTGTAGAACAGGTAAAGAGCAGGACAGTGCATGTAGTACAGGTAGAGACTGGTGCACTACACGCAGTACAACTAGTGAGCAGCACAGTATATGTATTGTAGAACAGGTAAAGAGCAGGACAGTGCATGTAGTATAGGTAGAGACTGGTGCACTACATGCAGTAAACTAGTGAGCAGCACAGTATATGTATTGTAGAACAGGTAAAGAGCTGGACAGTGCATGTAGTACAGGTAGAAACTGGTGCACTACATGCAGTAAACTAGTGAGCAGCACAGTATATGTATTGTAGAACAGGTAAAGAGCAGGACAGTGCATATAGTACAAGTAGAGTCTGGTGCACTACACGCAGTACAACTAGTGAGCAGCACAGTATATGTATTGTAGAACAGGTAAAGAGCAGGACAGCGCATGTAGTACAGGTAAAGTGTACAGTAGTTCAGTAAATGTGAAATATACATAATATGCACAATGACACACAGCAGATGTATGTGTATTTTGGAGTTCTAGAGAGAAAAGTATAAGGAAGATCTTTTTGCTTTTCCACTTTTCTCATCCAACTGGGTTTGAAACACATATGACCACCAAATTGTTGACCTGTCACTGCTTCCACCTGAACTTTACTAGTCAGTGAAAAACAGTTATTTCTACTGATGGACACACATTGTAAAAAAGCAATTGTGTTTGAAGATAGTTGCAGTGCTAAAGCTCCATGTGTTACTTATTAGCATTATAAATGAGTGACATCTCTATACGTCTGGAAGTATAATATATCTAGAGGCTGAAAGTGTTGAATAATGTTCTATAGAGCAAATGCAAGAAAAGGTTAATTTCCCACTTTATACATTTCCTTTGCAATATAATTTCTAAGAGCACTCTCAGAATATCTCCAAGCAACTGGGAAGTAGCAAGTAATGAGGATCAAACCAAGAACAAGTTGTTGCTAAGCAACAATAGTACATAAATGCATTGTGACAAAAATGGAAATGCTGCATAGCACATTGTACTTTTCAAAAAATAACAAGAAGACGGATTCGAAACTTAACTCATTATTTTCCATAGGTGTGCTATATTCATGACATATCCAGTGTGTTTTACCCAAATATGTGTAGATTGTAGATCATGTGATGCACAATGGACATATGCTAGCAAGGTACGGAATATAAGTCAAAATTAGAAAAGAGAAGAGTCTATCCAACACAATTTACCTAAGGCTATGTTCACATTTCATTCTCTGAACATGTTCAATGTATGCATCTAAAAAACTCCAGATGCATTTGAGCCATAAGTCCCCATTCATCCAAAGCAGACAAAACGAGTCTCTAAGTCTGAACAAATCCAAAAAGAAATAGGCTTATTAAAGGCAAAGATGTCATAAATTCTTCATAGGTAAACAGGAAGCATTGGTCCACATTAACTAATGGGAATTCACCTAGACCCCGTTTAAAAATGGGTGCAATTTGGTGCATCTAGTTTTAAAAAATCCATTGCACCTATCTTGTCAGGGGGTGTCTTAATTGAAAGATGCATCGCTTAGAAGGAAAAAAGTAGTGGCCTAAAATACGACATTTTGCATCAAAGTTGCATAAAATTGTGGTGAAAAGTAATCCAAACTGTCTAGCCACGTACCAAACTTATCATCCATTCTGAGCCACTATAAAAAATCTGGTGTAATTATTATCCAGAAATATGCCTATATTACAGTGCCTTGCGATTAATGTCCCGTTCCTGCTCTCCAAATAAGCTATAACTGTGGATCAAGGTAAATTACAGTGAATTACTACAGAGTAATACAGTCCTCTGCCCAGACCTAACCTCTTTCTGTGATATATGTTTATTATTTGGTAGAGTGTGTATACATTTTGATTACCTGAGCACCACTGCATGAAAAATAGCCTACACATGGTCTCTCCCTGCTTCCAGTATGTGCAAAGTACTAGATACCAATAAACTGCATAGACACAGACAGAGCATAGATACTTTTTCTGTGCAATGGATATGTATTCAATACATTGCACTGACTAGAAGGAAAGGGGGGCATCATGCATCAGCTGAGCACTGCTGAAATGTATGTTTACACAATGCAGGGGCAGAGGGAAGTGATTGATATTTTAATCGTACTTCAAAAGTCCACTTAATCTTCATAAATAAGAGGACTTAATAAAAATAATACATTATCCCAGAAGACTCCCAGTACAGTATGCCACATTTTAAAGGAATGTGTCATGAAATGACCATTTGTTTATACGGGACAAAATTGTTAAGAAAGAAAAACCCACAATGGTCACTGAAACTTGAAATTGACAAAAGTAATAAGAAATAAAAATTTACTGAAAATCAACTATTGAAAATCAGACATTTCTTTTGAATTGTGGTTCGACCAATTTATAAATCAAACTAATGAAACTGGCCTGGACAAAAATGATGGAACCCATAACCTAATATTTTGTTGCACAAACTTTTGAGGCAATCACTGCAAACAAGTGATTTCTGTAACTCTCAATGAGCCCTTTGTACCTGTCCACAGGTATTTTAACCCACTCCTGGTGAGCAAACAGCCCCAGCTGTTTCAGTGGTGCTTTCTCCAGACTGCATATTTCAGCTCCTTCCACAGATGTTCAAAAGGATTTAGTTCATACAAGGCCACTTCAAAATGTGCTTTGTCCAGTGCTTTGCTCTTAGCCATTCTTGGATGTTTTTAGCTGTGTATTTTGGATCATTATCCTGTTGGAGAACCCATGACCTTTGACTGAGACCAAGCTTTCTGACACGGGGATCACATTTTGCTCCTGAATGCCTTGATAGACTTGAGAGTTCATTGTACACTGCACAGATTCCAGACCCCCTGTGCCAGATTCAGCAAAGCAGCCCCAAAACATAACCGAGCCTCCTCCATGTTTCACAGGTACAAAGTTCTTTTCTTTTATGCTTCATTTTTGTGTCTGTGAACATAGAGCTGATGTTACTACCTGAAAAGTTCCAGTTTTGTCTAGGACATTCTCCCAGAAGCTTTGTGGCTGATCAATATGCATTTTGGCAAATTCCAGTCTTGCTTTTTTATGATTTGCCTTCAGCAATGATTGCCTTCTAGGTTGTCTAACATTAAGCTCAATTTGGCTAAGACAACGATGAGGGTGCAATATGACACTAATGTACCTTGACCTTGGAGTTCATCTCTAATCTGTTCTGTTCTCTTCAGGGGTGTTGCTAGGCTAAAATATTCGGGCCTGGGCCCCTGATGTTTGCCCCCAGGCCCCGAATGTCCAGCTTGCTAGCTAGATACAATTGTATTGCTGTCCTCAGGATGGCAATACAATCGAATCTAAAGCACCGCAAGAGGTGAAGGACCTGTGGTGACATGACAGGTCATGTGATCACTGCAGTAGCTGAGAAGAACCTGCGATGATGTCACTGGTCACATGTCATCATGTGACCAGTGCAGGAGAGGCTCCACAGTGAAGAGAAGTCCTGGGAAGAAGCTGTGGTGATATCTGTACATGAGGAGAGGTAAGTGAAGGGAGAGGCAGAGCAATGCTGGGGACTGTATGTTAGGGCTTACAGGGGTATTCCCATCTCACAACTGTAGTTTGTATAGATAGATATAGCCATACCAGTATTATTACTAATAGAATGTATTTATATAAAATGTACTGTTTAGATTTGCCTATTTGTATATCCATTGTCCCACACACATCAGTCAGGCCGTTGCCCCTAGTTATGGCCACCACGGCCATGTAGTAGTGGTGGCCGGGTTGCTATTGTTCAAACCCGCTCTGAAGTAACTGCTGTATAGTGAACTCACATTGCATGCGCGGACACATCTTAAGGTACTTTCACATCTACGTTTTGGACGCCACCAGTCCAAAACGCAATGGTCAGGATCCGTCCAAAACGCAGACATTATAAACGGATCCTGCTCCATAGAGAAGAATTGATCTTGGAACAGGATCCGTTTCTCTGCGTTTTGGAAGCGCAGACAAAAATACTACAAACCTAAGATGTGTCTCCGCATGCGATGTGCGTTCACAATACAGCAGTTACCTCAGAGCAGGTTTGAACAAGAGCAAGCTGGCCACCACTACTACATGGCCGCGCTGGTCGTAACTAGGGGCAATGGCCTGACTGATGTGTGTGGGACAATGCCTATACAAGTAGGCAAATCTTCTAAACGGTGCATATTATATAAATACATTCTATTAGTAATAATACTGGTATGGCTATATCTAACTATACAAACTACATTTGTGAGATGGGAATACTCCTTTAAGAGAGGGATGTTATTTACATGGGACTGAATTTTGGAGAGGGCTGAGGGAGAGAGTGAGGTAATCTACATGGGACTGAATGTTGGAGGGGGTGATGTTATTTTCATGGGACTGTATATTGGAAGGGTTGAAGGGAGGGGGTGATGTTATTTTCATGGGACTGTATATTGGAAGGGCTGAAGGGAGTGGGTGATGTTATTTTCATGGGACTATATGTTGGAGAGGCTGAAGGGAGGGGGTGATATTATTTTCATGGGACTGAGCGTTGGCGGGGCTGTGGGAGAGAGTGATGTTATTTTCATGGGACTGTATGTTGGAGGGGCTGAAGGGAGAGAGTGATGTTATTTTACTGGGACTCTACGGCGGAGGGAGGAAAAATAATTTTATTTACATGGGACTGTATGGTGGAGGGGCTGAGGAATCATCATTGCTGAGGGCACTAAAGGGAAGAATATAACTACAGGGGGCATTATAACAGTAGGGGGCAGTATAAATACTGGGGGCACTTAAGGGCAAGCATTATAACAGGAGGGGGCGATATAAATACTGAGGGCACTGTAGGGGTAATCTAAATCCTGGGGACATTACAGATGTTCTTATTACTACTGGGGGCTCTATAGGACGGTCTTATAGATCCGCCTTATTTCTACTAAGAGCACATTGGGGGCCTTATTACTACTGATGGGTTTGTAGAAAGCTTTATTACCACTGGGGGAACAATAGGGGACCTTATTTCTTATGGGCGTTTAAGGGCATTATTAATACTGGAGGGCTCTTCTAGTAATGGAGGCACTCTTGGGGAGTATTAATACTGTTGCGAGCACAGTAGGGGGCAGTATTACTAATGAGGGCATTCTAGAAGGGAATTACTATTGGTGGGACTAGGAGCAGCACTATTACTATGGGGGGAACTCATATTTCTTCAGGATAATATTTTGGGGTATTGAGGGGCACAGCGAGCAGCAGGATAACACTGTGGGGACTCCAGGTTGGGGGATGATGAAATGTGAAGAAGCTAAGATGTCTGTTGTCACACTCTGCAGAGACGAGGCGGCTGAGAGAAGTTGTCCAGACTGAAATGGAGAAGATGATGACAGAGAAGATCTACATCAGAGGAGGCATCACCTGGAGGCCCTGGATGTGACAGGTATGTGCTGCTGTGGAAGGGGGGTAGGTGGTAAACTTAGAGAATTGGGCCATATGCATTGGGGATTGGGCCCCGGATCTTTTGAGACCCTAGCAACGCCTCTGGTTCTCTTTGGCTACCATTTGCATTATCCATCTCCTCAATTTTTCATCAATTTTCCTCTTGTAGCCACTTCCAGGGAGGTTGGCTAAAGTCCTGTAAACCTTACACTTCTGAATAATATGTGCAGCTGTGGTAACAGCCTTTACCTTTAAAATGTTTGTCTATAACTTCCTTTCTAATTTCATAAGACAACTCTCTCCTTAGCTTTCTTTGGTCCATGTTCAGTGTGGTCTACACCATGATACCAAACAGCACAGTAACTACATTTCAACCTTTAACTAGTCAGACTGACTGAAGAAACCTGTGATACTAATTACAGGATACACCTTGTATACACAGCACAAAATTCACTATTTAAAGTTGGTGATGAACAAATCTTTTCTACTCCCTCTTCCTGTAGAGTGACCTTTGCATAGGACACAGAGCTCATGTCCTGCCCATTTTGCCTATAGTACAGTGGTGAAAAAAAGTATTTAGTCAGCCACCAATTGTGCAAGTTCTCCCACTTAAAAATATGAGAGAGGCCTGTAATTGACATCACAGGTAGACCTCAACTATGAGAGACAAAATGAGAAAACAAATCCAGAAAATCACATTGTCAGATTTTTAAAGAATTTATTTGCAAATTATGGTGGAAAATAAGCATTTGGTCACCTACAAACAAGCAAGTTTTCTGGCTCTCACAGACCTGTAACTTCTTCTTTAACCCCTTCCCGACCGCCGCCGTACATGTACGGCGCGCGGGCGGTGCGGGGACATGACGCCCGCTCGCGGGTGCGGCGGGCGTCATGGCCGGCAAGTCTCTGCTGTTTCTAACAGCAGAGACTTGCCGCATCTTACCTCCGTCTGCGGAGACTTCCAGGGCCTTCTGATGCCGTGATCACACGTGATCACGGCATCAGGATGCGTCTGAACCCGGAAGCCCACGCTTCCGGGTGGTGTACAGACGCCCCCGATTGGCCAATCGGGGTGTCTGTACACCATATGAAAACTGTAATCCTCGCTGGTGAGGATTACAGTTTTCAAAACTGCAATTCTTATTCTGGCCACTAGATGGCAGGCCAGGATAAGAAATGAGCAATTCATGGATTTAACTGCATCTAGTAAATCCATGATTGCTCATAAAGAAAAAAAACAAAACACAATAGATCAGATGATATTTGAGCTTTAAAATAATCACAGAAAAATTAAAAAAAAATGTTAAAAAATATATAAAAAATAAAAAAGATATAAAAGTTCAAATCACCCCCCTTTCCGTATAAGTAAAAAATAAATACCTAAATAACAATAAATATAGACATCATGGGTATCACCGTGACCGAAAACGCCCGTACTTTTAAAATATATAAAAAAAATTTCAATACGAATTGTGTGGCGGAAAAAAGCGTCCAAATGGCGATTCGCAGTTTTTTGTCCCTTTTTTTTTTCTAAAAAAAATTAAATAAAAAGTGATCAAAAAGTCATACACACCCCTGAATGGTATCAATAAAAACTTCAGACCGCCCCGCAAAAAATGAGCCCCCATACAGCTCTGTACACATAAATACCAAAAAGTTATAGGGGTCAAGATATGACAAGGAAAAAAAAAAAAAAAAAAAGGGCAACTTTCTAATTATTTTATCACCATCTAAACGCAGGAAAAACTAAACATATTAGGTATTGCCGGATTCGTACTGACCAGTAGAATGAAAGTAACCAGTCAGTTTTAATGCACATCGAACGCTGTAAATAAGAAACCCGTAGAACTGTAGCGGAATAGCGGTTTTCTTGCAATTTCACCCCATTTGGAATTTTTTTCCCGCTTCCCACTACACCATATGTAATATTAAATGGTGGAGTTGGAAAGTACAACTTGTCCCGCAAAAAACAAGCCCTCATACAGCTATGTGAACAGAAAAATAAAACAGTTATGGCTGTTTGAAGGCAGGGAGCGCAAAACGAAAATGCAGAACCGAAAAAACCTCCGGTCGTGAAAGGGTTAAGAGGCTCGTCTGTCCTCCACTCATTACCTGTAGTAATGGCACCTGTTTGAACTTGTTATCAGTATAACAGACATCTGTCCACAACCTCAAACAGTCACACTCCAAACTCCACTATGGTGAAGACCAAAAAGCTTTCGAAGGACACCAGAAACAAAATTGTAGACCTTCACCAGTCTGGGAAGACTGAATCTGCAATAGGCAAACAGCTTGGTGTGAAGAAATCAACTGTGGGAGCAATAGTTAGAAAATGGAAGACATACAAGACCACTGATAATCTCCCTCGATCAGGGGCTCCACGCAAGATCTCACCCCGTGGGATCAAAATGATCACAAGAACTGTGAGCAAACATCCCAGAACCACACAGGGGGACATAGTGAATGACCTGCAGAAAGCTGGAACCAACGTAGCAAAGGCTACCATCAGTAACACACTATGCCGCCAGGGACTCAGATCCTGCAGTTCCAGACGTGTCCCCCTGGGAGAAGTTCTAAAACCCAAATAACATGGGTGAGATGATCAATAGGCATCTGTCTTTGAAAGGGGCCATCCTTGGCACACAATCATAGTTCTGCTATAACTGTGGTATTTAATTTACAATCAATGAGTTCATTAAAGGATCTGAATGCCATATAGTAATCAATATAATATTCTGATGATTTTTTTCAAATAATTTTAGCTCGTAATACATGTATAACAAGCGCATTAGTGCTACACATGAAATATATAAGTTCACAGTTTAAGCTAACTTAGTATTAGAATTACTGACTGATCTTACAGCAAATGTAAAATATCATTACAGTTTCCATTCTGATGTAGAGTTCAAAAATGAGAAATTAATTACCAAGTTCAGATTTCTTAACCACTTCCCATCCGGGCCATTTACCTCCTTCCTGACCAGGCCTAATTTTGTAAATATGACATGTGTGACTTCATGTGGTAATAACTTTGGAACGCTTTTACTTATCCAAGCGATTCTGAGATTGTTTTCTCGTGACACATTGTACTTCAAGTTAATGGTAAATTTGAGTCGATAAGTTTTAATTTTACTTATATAAAAATCCAAACGTTAACGAAAATTTGAAAAAATTCACAGTTTTCTAAACTTGAATCTCTCTGCTTTTAAGACAGATAGTGATACCTCATAAAATCCTTTTTAATTTACATTCCCCATATGTCTACTTTATGTTGGCATCATTTTGGTAGTGTCATTTTATTTTTTTAGGACAGTAGAAGGTTTAGAATTTTAGACGCAATTTTGCAAATTTGCAAAATCAACTTTTTTAGAGATAATCATTTTTATTGAAATTTTGTCAAGTATATAATTACAGAACAAAACAAAAGAGGTTGTATCCTCAACAACAATAAGATGCAAGCATTAATTCAAAAGACATTGATGCAAAGTAAGGACTTCAAAAGTAGCCCCGTACATAGTGGCATAGAACAAACGTCAATCCAATGTATAACAATGTATTCAGTAGAACAAGTGAAAAAGAACAAGGTCACTCAGGCATAACGTCTGCTAAAATAAAATAAATAGATGTTGTGCACCCGGCTTTATGGTGAATAATTTTTATGTAACAGCCAAGGAGCCCATCTTTTATCCCTAGTAGTAGGAGATATCACAGCTCCGGTAGTAATTTTTCATGTCTACAAGTAACATTCAAAGCTTGGATAGTTTCTAGTAATTCTGGAGGGTCGGTAGACTTCCAATGCCTAGTAATTATTAGTTTTGCGTGCAGGAGAATATGGCCAATCACTCCCCTATAGCTATGTGGAAGTCTATCAATTCCAATGAAAAGCAGAGCTAATGCTGGCGAGGGTGAGATTTGCAAATTGGTCACTTGATAGATCAGGTCAAAGATTTGCTGCCAATATGCTGCAAGCTTTGGACACGACCACAGTATATGATAAATTGAGCCAGTTTGGCCACATTGTCTCCAACAACAAGGAGATGAACCAGGGTATATTTTACTTAGTCTTAACGGTGTGTAGTACCATCTAAGTATAGTCTTCAATCCTGCTTCATAGTGGTTGGTACATTTAAAGGTAGAAGTTAAAAAATGTATTGCATTGGTCCATTCCTCTTTCGAATAGGTGTCATGTAATTCCATTTCCCATTGTAGCATATGAGGGGATTTAATAAGTGTGGATTTATCTCCCATCAAGTCATAAATGAATTTAGTAGAGTGAGACTTAAAGAGCGATGGATTTTGGAACAACTTAAAAAGATCCAGATGACACCTAGGGGGGTTACGGAGAAATGTATCAAGGCAATGTCGAATCCTCAAATAGGAGAGGAATTCTGAGTGAGGTATATGTCTTGACCTATTAAGAGAATCAAAAGACACCATAACAGAATCCGTCATCAAGTCTGCCGTTGAGGTAATACCTGCAGAACGCCATCTTTTGAGGTCAATGTCCCCAATGAACTGCTGTAATACGTACAAAGAAATGTGGGGTAAAAGAACAGTGCTCGGTGTCCCCAGGGAACGGTGGAAGTGCAACCAGATATCCCCGGCATGTTGAACTGTTAGTAGTTTAGAAGAAGGCGCTACAGGATTCCAAGTTCTGAGGCAAAGATAATCTCTCAGTGTGCCACCAGACAGTGAGCAGTTTTCGATATGCACCCAGGACTTTACAGATGACGTGTTCCACCACCACCTGAGGAAAGCAACCCCTATGGAGTAAAAGTAATCCTTAATTGAGGGGAGACCTATCCCACCCGCTTGTTTCTTCCTAAGTAGAATAGATTGTGCTATCCTAGGGCGGTGGGCCTTCCAAATGTATGAGTTAAGAAGCTTCTGTGCTGCTTTGAAGAAGGAATCAGGTACTGGTATTGGAAGTGCTCTAAACATATAAATCAATTTGGGCAATGTTATCATCTGAAACGAAGCGACTCTGCCTATCCAGGACACCTCTTTCATACTAAAACTGTTAAAATCCTTGGACATGGTGGTAAGTAAAGGTTCATAGTTGCGTTGGTAGGTGGTATGCAAGGGAACAAGGAGTTGTGAGCTCTATCCCCAAGTAAGAGAGTGAATGGTCTTGCCAATCCAAGGGGAAAATCCCCTTCAAATAGTTAAGTTCTGATAACTGGGATATTAACTGGAAGGGCTTGTGATTTAGAATGATTAATTTTGTAATATGATAAGAGCCCAAAAGTGGATATAAGGTCAAATATAACAGGCATTGATCTTTTGGGGTTAGAGACAGTAAGAATAATGTCGTCGGCATAGAGAGAGATAATATAGGATTTGTCTCCAATCCTCAATCCCTCCACCTCATCCGAGAGTCTAATGTGTTGTGCTAACGGCTCCAAGGCTAATATAAATATTAATGGAGACAGCGGGCAGCCCTGGCGGGACCCGTTGGTAATGGAGAACCTATCAGACAGAACACCATTTACATAAATGCGTGCGATGGGGTCTGAATACAGGCCTTGAACTGCATGGACAATGTGACCAGAGAATCCCATCGCCCGCAGAACCGAAAAGGCGTATGACCAACGAAGGCGGTCGAATGCCTTTTCTGTGTCCAAGGCGACAGCAACCTTAGGTAATCTGGTAGCTTCAGCCATATTGAGGAGGTTAAAAATATGTCTAGTATTGTCAGAGGCTTGCCTGCCCTTAACAAACCCTGCTTGGTCCTCTTTAACTAAGTGTGGGAGAATCGGGGATAGTCTATTAGCGATAAGTTTAGCGAATATTTTAATGTCTGAATTTAAGAGGGAAATAGGTCTAAAATTCTGGGGGGAATTTGCAGGCTTTCCGGGTTTAGGGAGAGTGACTATTAGGGCCATTAGCATTTCGGATGGAAATTTGGCACCTGACATGACGCTTTGAAAAATGGTTAATAAATGTGGGGCTAGGGAAGAGTATAAATGTTTATAATATTCGTTGGATAGTCCATCCGGACCTGGTGACTTACCGGAGGGAAGGGAAGAGATTATTTTCTGTAGCCCTAGATCCGTGATAGGAGTATTCAATAACTCTAATTGAGAGGGAGAAAGCGAAGGAAGCTGTGCCTTCCTTAAAAAATCCTGAACCATGTCGTTATAGTTTTCGGGGAGAGTTACAGACTCTTTCTGGTTGTATAGATCATTGTAATACAGGCGAAATTGTTCCGCTATATCTCTGGGGTCGTGAAGTTTAACTTTGGAGGAAGGATGGAGTAAAAAAGGAATTTTGGTTTTAGTTTGATGATGTTTGAGTTTGGAGGCTAATAATTTACCAGCTTTATTGCCATGGGCATAGTATCTGGCTTTCAGTTTAGTCAAGGATTTATTAAAATCTTTAAGGAGAAGTAGGCGCAACTTGTCTCTCTCACTGCATAAAGCAGCCGAATTTTCCGAACAGGGATGTTGTTTATTTTTAGTTTCTGAGTAATCTTTTCCAGGGATTGTGTAATTTCTTTTTCACGTCTTTTCTTTTCAATATGGTCTAGTTTAATCAAGTGACCCCTAACAAAGGCCTTGTGAGTTTTCCACACTACAAAGGGGTCAGGGACTGAATCAGAGTTGAAATGAAAAAACTCTTTTATGGCAGACATTAATTCCGGCTTATATTTAGAATGTGAGATCAGAAAAGTATTGTTACACCAGACTGGTGGGGGATGAAACTGAGATGCTTCTAGAATGGTCAATGTAATGGGTGCGTGGTCAGACCATTGAATGGTACCGATAGTAGAAGCCTGTGAGTGAAACAGGACTGAGTGATCCACTAAAAACATGTCGATACGTGAGTATGAGGAATGGATTGGGGAAAAAAAGGTGTAATCTCTCTCATGACTATGTTATGCACGCCAGACATCCACCAAGCTTTCAGAGAGCAAGAAGGATTGTAAACCTGTTGGAGTGCGTCTAGTGGGGTTGGTAGAATCCATAAATGGATCTGAGATTGAGTTAAAATCTCCACAGACAATCAGTTTTCCCTGTTTTACCTTGTGAACTTGTCTCATCACTTTATGGAGGAAAGAGATCTGCCGTTCATTAGGTGCATACACATTCACTAAAGTATAGATGATGTTGTTCACCTTGCATACCAATACGACGTACCTGCCCCTCTGATCTGTGACCTGTGACAATAGGGAAAAGGAAACAGAGTGTTTAACAGCTATTAGAAGCCCTTTGGATTTGTTCTCATTGTGGGAATGTATAATAGTAGGGAAGAGACAGTGTTTAATGCGGCTTGCATCTGCCTGCAGAATATGAGTTTCCTGCACACAAATTATATCAGCTCCAGAAGACAGCGCCTCTTTCCATAGGTAGGATCTTTTGTGCGGGGAATTGAGCCCCTTGGCGTTAAGGGAGAGAAATTTCAAACCCATGATGGATGAAAAAATCGCCAAGTGCAGTATCCATGATGCCTGGGACCTCCTAGAATAATGTGACCATAAGGAGAAACATAAACAAATAAATCAAAATGAGAACAACAACAAGTAGATGAACATAGAGTCCAAAGTAAAAGGAAGCCAACATAGGCAATTGAGGGCAAGAGTCCCATTATGAGGCCAAGAGCTCTGGACTGGTGACAATATAATGTAGTAACCCACTGCAATTAGCATAAAGCACCTAAAATAACAATATTAGATTCTATTATCGAGAAACATAGATATGTAATTCTCCACTAAATATAGTAAATATAACAGTGGGAAACAAGGCTCCCTATTTGGCGTTACTAAAAAAGGAATATCAACAAAACATGTACAGGAGAGACCAAAACATGGTAATATCACTTGCAGTGAACCGGAAGGATATGATGTTGAGTAGGAACATAGAAGTTCTAAGCTGTAACCAGTGATGTCAGCGTAGTTGTTTTTAAGACGCAACTGGATCATCAGCATATTCGCCGAGTCGGAGGTGACGGAGTCCGCCTTTCTCGCCTTATCCATCGCTTGTAATGGAATTTCCATTTTTGGAGATCAGTAACTTCAGTGGGTAACCCCATTTGTATGCAATTCCACAATTATGTAGGGTTGCCGTAATAGGAAGTAGGGCTCGACGGTGCCGCAGGGTAACCGCAGAGAGGTCTGTATAGAGACGTACCAGTTGAAACGGTGCGGGAAGGGTGCCTGCTTTCCTGGCTGCCGTCATGACTGCTTCTTTAGTTGGAAAAAAATGAACATGAGCTAAAGTGTCTCTAGGTAACTTAGGGTTAATATGTTTGGGTTTTGGCACCCTATGTGCCCTGTCAATTATCAGTTCTTGATGGGTCAAATGTGGTAGTAAAGCTAAAAACAATTTCTGCAGATAGGAAGTCAATTCTGAATTAGAGATTTCCTCAGGTATGCCCCGAAATGTAATGTTATTCCTGCGGGACCTATCTTCCATGTCCGCCATTTTTAGTTTTAGAGCCTCCACTTCATCTGAAACATCATTATGTGCATCTATGACTGCGTTTTGAGACTCGGCAAATTCTGCCATTTTTGATTCAATATGCGTTAGCCTCCCCTCTGCTGCTTGAACTTTAGTAGACAGCGGTGCTAACAAATCCGCCAGATCACGGTGCATGGAGGTTTGGAACGCCAATAACATGTTTTTTAAAGCGTCTTCAGACAGGCTTTTCAGAGGTAGGAAAATCAGCAAAAGAAATGTCCTTAGGGGTTATTGCTGGGTCAGAAGTAAAAGAACCAACCTGATGAGAAGCGGAGCAGTCCATGCATTGTTTTCTCTTTTGCGGACTACAGGATGGAGTAGTGCGGTCTGCATCGGAGTTTGCCACGTCCATCGCCAACTGGAGATGATCCGGATCCTGTCTCCGCGGCTCTGACATCTTCTGCGGTTGGAGGCAGAGAGGGTGAGTTCGGGTGTAAGGGATGAAGAGATGAAGGCGACGAGGTGTTTGGTCGCGGAGTCTGCGCTGGCGTGAGATCTCTCACAGAGGAGGGTGAGTCAGCGTGTTCAGGGCTTCCAACGCCATCTTGGATTCTGACTTTCTCAAAGTATTTTTCAAAGTTTTCGCTATTCAGCCTTGGTAGTTGCCTCTTGGACTTCCCCATACTTGCAGGAGCCTAGTACCAAGCCCACTGGCCAGTTTTAAGTGGAGAAGCTGGAGAGTATGCTGTGTAGAGTGCTTAGGTGCAGGAGCAGTGCTCTCACGCTGCCATCTCTCTCGGCGGCCAAACACGCCCCCAAAATCAACTTTTTTAAGGAACAGTTCAGTTCTGAAGTCAGTTTGTGAGGCTTACATGATAAAAAGCACCCATAAATTACCCCATTTTAGAAACGACACCCCTCAAACTCTTTACGTTAACTCTTTAACTCTTTAAGTATTCCACAGGAATTAAAGCAAAATAGATGTGAAATTTCAAAATTTCACTTTTTTTTGCAGATTTACCATTTTAATCAATTTTTTTCCTGTAACACATCAAGGGTTAACAACAAAACAAAACTCAATATTTATTACCCCGATTCTGCAGTTTGCAGAAACACCCTACATGTGGTCGTAAACTGTTATTTGGGGATACGCCAGGGCTCAGAAGGGGAGGAGCAGCATCTGCATTTTCTAACATGGAATTTTTTGTCATGGTTTGTAAGAGTGATAACTTTTTAATTTTTTTGTGGACTGAGCTGTGTGAGGTCTTATTTTTTGCGGGACAAGCTGTGCTTTTTATTGGCACCATTTTGGAGTACATCCGCCTTTCTGATCACTTTTTAATCTAATTTTTGGGAGGTTAACAAAAAAAAAGCAGTTTAGGGGCATTTTTCTATATTTTTTTTACACCGTTCACTTGATGGGGTAGATCATGTGATATTTTTGTAGAGCCAGTTGTTACGGACGCAACGATACCAAATATGTCTATTTTTTTTTTTTACGTTTTACACAATAAGAGCATTTTTAGAAAAAAAATCATGTTTTTGTGTTGCAATTTTGTAAGAGCCATTTTTTTCATTTTTCAGGCTATGATCTTGTGTGGGGGCTCATTTTTTGCGGGATGAGGTGACGTTTTTATTGCTATCATTTTGGCATGCATACGACTTTTTGATTGTTTGATATTATGTTTTTTGGTACGTGAGGCGACAAAAAAAGCTGTTTTGGCATAATGTTTATTAGATTTTTTTTTACGAGTTCACTTGATGGGGTAGATCATGTGATATTTTTATAGAGCCGGTCGTTTCGGACGCGGCAATACCAAATATGTCTATTTTATTTATTTTTATTTGTAACATTTTTTAATGACATATTTGGGGGGAAATTATTTTTTTTATATGTGATTTTTATTTTATTTTTTATATAATACTCTATTTTTTTTATTATTTTTTTATTTTTTATTTTACACTTTGTGTCCCCCATAAGGTCATACAAGACCTCAGGGGTACATTTAACTTTACTTATTTTTTTTTTTTTTTTACATTTGATTTCTCCTGTAACTGGGGCTGACATGTGTATACAGCGATCTACAAGGCAGGGACCCCTGGGAACGGTCCCTGCCTTCTCTTTGGGGTACCCTGCTGTCACTGACAGCAGGTACCCCACTGTGCAGCTGCACGATTAGCGTGCAGCTGCTATTTCTGAATGGACGTTCAGAAACGTCCATTCAGAAATTAACAACCACTTCACGGACGTTTATAGTCAATGGGCGGACGTGAAGTGGTTAAGGTACCTTTTTATATATCATTAAAATTTCACTGACGCTAAAGCACTTCCTCTTAAAAGGAAACTAATTGACTCAGTTTGTACTCAAAGGATAATAAGAAGGAAAAGTATCTATAAACTGTCAGTGGAAGGAGTGTGTTCTTCAGTGGCATCCAACCCATGGGTCTCTTCCTGACGACATCGGAAAAGTCATGTCATGCAACATTTGACCAATAACTTAGTTGAATAATCTTCTGGACCAGACTGCTTTTTGAATTATAAACCGTGATTGGCTGGGTCAGTTTAGGTTATGCCATTCATAGAAAGCAAAATAAATGGAGAGCACACAGGTCAAATTAATTCCAAATCAATTTCAATTCCCTTGAAGTTGCAAGTATTGGTTTAAGAAATCCCATCTGCCCCTATTTTATACTTCATTCCATATTTCTCTCCTCAAAAAGCTTTTCATCTAAATGTAAATCACATTGTTTTAGATGTTTTTTTTTCTATTTAATACCATTGACTTGGTTTATATGACGATAGGTGATGATTTGACACTGGTAACAGTTGGCCTGATGATGTGACAATGATTATTGTAAATATGATAATTAAGCTTTTTATTAACAAAACATCTTTAATGAAAGCATGTGATTAAATGTTGTTACAATAGTTTTTTGTATGATTATGTTGGTTTCATTCCTACAGTGATTGAAAAGGGTTAAAAACCAAATTGAAAAGGAGCTGCAACAAAGGATATTTTGAATATTGATAGTGTATGTTGCTATTTTACAGATGCATGTCTTATGTTGCAAGACACAAATACTAACTAATATGTTACTCACCACGCACAGTTCCATTGCTGCGTTCTTGTGCTCTGCAGGCAGCCTCATACAGTGGCTAGGTAACTTTGGTTGAAAAAAAAACACCATTACCACCACCTCTCCACCGTCTCCGAAGAGCAGATAATTAACATAAATAATGCTTAGTTCCTGAAAATTGCCTGCTGAGTTGACCAATGTAATGGGGCCTTAAGAGATTTGAAGGCCATTTGTGGCAGGAGTTTACCCAGCCAAAATTCTTTGCATGGTTATGCTGGGAGGATTGCCATGTCAACCAAGCCCTGGCTGGTTAACCTATCAGTGTGCCTGGAAGCCAAGCCAATCAGGTTCCTGGCTCAGACTCCAATCCTAGAACTAAGTGGTGGATTTAAGTCTGCTTCTCAGTCATGACCAACTGCTGGTGATTGAGTATATGTGTCATTAACACTCTGTGTACCAAACGTAGGTTTTTTTCTGGATTAACCCCTCATTGTCTGTATTGTCTTCTACTGATTCTCCGGGTATTTTTTTACCTTGGCTAATTTCTAGATTAACCTCTCTTCTGCTGTTTAAGCCTTATCCATATTTCCTGGTTGTCCCCCTGCTTGTCTACTATTCTATTACTATCTCCTGGTAGGTCTACTTCTAGTGAGCTTGCACCAGCTTTACTGCTACCTTACTCCACAGATGTAACCTGGATTTGGCCTTGCCTCCATTTGGCCTTGCAGTAGGCTCTGGTGAGAACCTAGGAGGGACCTAGGCTTCCTACCAATCTGAGTGGTTAAGGAAGACAAGTAGCAGTGTCTGAGTTTGCTGGTTGTGGTTCTGGATGGTGACCATAGTATTGTAGTATCAGTTTGTTTAGTTATTTATGAGCATTTCATTATTGGACCATTTACGGTATCTGATGATTGGAAGTACAAAGAGATCAAAGTACATCACCCACCCAAGTATCAACTTTGGGAAATTTTTGATATCCAGCTAATTTTGACTTCAGTTACCACATCTGGTTTATACATAAATATATTTACCTGTACAGTATGTACTGTGCAGATCCAGTAATAAAGTGATACAGATTCACAACTTAACATTAGATATTAAACTATAAAGACTTCAAGATGACTAATATAGTCAAACATCTAAGCTATGAACCTAACTGCCAAGTACCAAAAAGTGAAATAGATAGCACAAAGCAGTCTTTCAAAAAATGAAAATGTTGTGAAATCCCTTAAAATAGCAAGTAGTCTATATTTCTTCTCAAATTGAAAGCAGTTTTCTGCTACTGTTCTCAAACCTCCTACCCAACTGTGTTTTCTGCCAGAGTCTCAGCAAATGTGAAAGTTCCTAGCACAGCATCAAATGGTTCTGTCATGTGAGTAATACAAGCTTATTTACTGAGGACAAGTTGAGGCACAGAGAAAACCTTTTTATTTCTACCAAAAAAAGAACACATTTTCTTTATCTTCAGAATCTCTGGGTGGCATCACAGTGACATTGTATAGTTGTCATTTTCAGACATTATTATGACTTTAGAAGCTTTTGAGAAGTCTTAAGAATCAGTTGTCTACTTAGGTTTATATATGGTCAGTAGCAGAATCAGCCAGCAAATTGCATGATCTTTGCTAGATGAAAAATCAATGTATATAATTATGATTAATATAAATACAATACATATATAACATTATATCAGATTTCTATGTTCTCCTTCTAGAACAAGCTATTTTTTGTGACATTTTCATTTTTCCCTCCCTGCCTTCAAAGAGCCAGTCATATGAGAGCTTGTTTCTACAGGATGAGTTACAGTATACTTTTTAATGCCCCAATTTAAAGGGATTTGCTACATTTTGTGGGATTTTTGACCCATTGCATCATGTGACCAAACGACCTGACACAAGGGGAGAAGGTCACCGCTATAGCCAATGATTGGCTGCAGTGGTGTCAAAGCAGATGTTGAGATGGGACCCGAGTGCGGCAGCCAAGTGTGGTGAGAGAAGGAGCCGGAATCCAGTGGCAGGGAGCAGGTATGGTGAGTTGGGGGTGTTGCCAACCACCCACAACCCGTCCCCCCACCCCATTCCCCACCCCGAATCCTTTTACTGCTCTTTAAAAATAAAATGTTTTGGGGTAATAGGAAAAAAGACAATTTTGACAATGTTTTTTTTTTTACTCCCATAACTTTTTTTTATTTTTCAGTCGATGGAGTCATGAGAGGGTGAGCATGAGTTGTAATTTTTATTGGTACCATTTTGAGTACATACAATATGCGTTTGCTGCAGATTTACTGTATCTTATTATGACATCAGTTTTGCTCTAACTCCTCTAACCTTATACCCATTCACCTGACCCCTGCACCCCCAGTCTCTGTATCTAGAGCATTATGGAACTCACGTTCCATTTGCAATAACCTTTCCTACATCCATGACCTATTAATTTCCCAGAAACTTATATTCCTTGGCCTCAAAGAAACATGGCTGACACCTGTCAACACAGCCTCCCCTACCGCACTAATAGAAAACTATCTAATAGAAAACTTCAATTTACTTATACTCCCGACCGGGCAGACTTGGTGGTGATGTTGGCTTCCTTCTATTAGGTAACTGCTCCTTCAAACTATCTCCACCCTTTCACAATCTTCCCTCTTTCACAGTCCACACCATCCATATCTTCTCTCCCTCCAACCTCCAAATGTCCTTCATCTACCACCCACCAGGCCCTGCTACCACCCTTTTCAACAATTTCAATACCTGGCTTTTATATTTCCTCTCCTGTGACATCATCATCATGGTGGATTTTAACATCCACACAACTCTCCAAACTCCTATCTCTTACTTCCTCCTTTAGCCTCAAACAATGGTCCTGTCACGCTCCGATGTGGGGGGAAGATTCCACACTAAGCGCAGGAGGAAGAGGGGGGAAATGAAATGGGATTAGGCCTGGAAACTAGTGAAGGCAGAGGGACACCTCCTAGGGAAACCCTGACTCCAGTCCTGGCTAACTACCAGTATGAAGAGGCCTTGAATGTAGGAGAGTTCATACGCAGGATACCTGGGACCCTAACTGTCCCTGAAGGACCCTAAAGCCAGTGACTGGAATGAGTCAAACTGTTCTTCCACCAACCTGGACGAACAGTAGTCTCCACTTAGGCCCAAACACCAAAGCACAGGGAAGGAAAACACAAATAAACAAAAGGGAAAGAGCACACTTAACTTTCCTGAAGCAAATGGCAGCAACGGGATCTCCACAGAGAGTCACACACCAGCAGACCACAGATACCACAGAAAGTATAAACTGCAAGGGATGGTGGGAGAAACAACACTAAATAGGAGAGGCTTAATAGAAATACCTACACCTGAAGGGGATGGGTGTGGTGAAAGCCAGCAACCACAAAACAAACAAAGGAGAACCTGTCAGATTAACCCACGTGTTGCCAATTTCACTGACCTCCTGCAACCTGTTGCAGAACTGTCAGTATGTCCTGACACGTTCATGACAGGTCCTTTATAGCCACCCACAGAGGTGGACACACGTTAGGCCTTGTCTTCACCCACCTCTGCTCCCTATTTAATCTCTCCCCTCTCTGGCCACAGTCTTCTTACTTTCTCAGCCACTCTCCTTAACTGTCCCTCCAGTTCATAAACTAGCACGCCCTCGTAGAAACCTCAGATATCTCTTTATTCACACACTCTGTGACTCTCTCTTTCCAGTATACAGTATCTTCCTTTCACAATGCTGACACAGCCACCTTGTACAACACCACAATTACTTCAGCCCTTGGCTCAGTCGCCCCCCTCACACACTACAACCCAGCAAATCAATCGACACCCTTGGCACATTACCCAGACAAAAAACTGAGACAAGTTTCCAGAGTTGGAGAACAATGCTGGAAGAAAACCCACTCTAAAGAATACTTCATCCTATACAAATAAGCTGTTCTCAAATTCTCAAGTCTGCACTTACCTCTTCTAAACAGGACTACTTCACTACTCTCATATCATCTCTCTCCGGCAACCCCAAACTATTTTTTAATCTCTTTAACTCTGTGCTCCCTCCACCAGTGCTCCCTCCCACACCCCTCATCCCGGTCAAAGACTTTGACTCATGTATCAAAGATACAGTCAACAAAATCTGTGAAAACTTCAAGCAACAACCCTTACTACCCCCAACACAGCTGCCCAGTGCTATTCCTACATAACTCAGTTTACCACCATGACAGAAGGAAAACTCACCACCTTAATCTCCAAGTCACGCCTCACCACCTGTGCCATTGACCTAATCCCATTGACCTAATCCCATCACACCTCATCCCTAACCTCACTGCTATAGTTATCCCTGCCCCACCTTTTCAACCTCTTGCCAACCACTGGCATCTCCCCCTCCATTTTTAAACATGCAACCATCACACCCGTACTCAAGAACCCCTTCCTGGACTCATCCTCTTTATCCAGCTGTTGTCCCATTCGAATCAAAACTTCTAGAACATGTCCATCTTCAACTGTCTTCATTCTTCTCCTTCCGCTTCCTAAAATTCAATATGGAGAAAACTGAATTCATTGTCTTTCCCTTGTGTAACTAAGCACCCCTACCTGATGTATCTATTACAGTTAATAGCATGACACTTTCTCCAGTCTCACAGGTCTACTGCCTGGGGATAGCATTTCATTTTGCACTGCCTTTTAAGCCACACATCCAAACCCTCACCGCATCTCAAGAACATTTCTCATATTCACTCCTTCCTCACCCCTGAGTCAACTAAAATGCTACTGCTTGCCCTCGTCATCACCTGCCTGGACTACTGCAATATTGTCCTCTGGCCTCCCATCTAGCACTCTCGCACTCCTCCAATCTATTCTCAACTCTGCTGCCCTCATTACTCCTCTGCCTCCCCCACTCTGACAATCCCTTCACTGGCTCCCCATTGCCCAGTGAATTCAGTTTAAAATACTAACAAATACAAATAAAGCCATCCACAATCTATCCTCTTCTTACATGTCTGACCTGATTTCCAGATACATTTCTACACGGGAAGAAGTACAGCGGGTCTTAAAAAGATTAAAATAGACAAATTGCCAGGACCGGATGGCATACTCCCCCGTATCCTAAGAGAATTAAGTAATGTCTATCCATACCCTTATTTCTAATATTTAAGGACTCTATACTGACAGGGAGTGTTCCACAGGATTGGTGCATAGCAAATGTGGTGCCAATATTCAAAAAGAGTCCAAAAACAGAGTCCGGAAACTATAGGCCGGTAAGTTTAACATGACTGCCTGATTCTTCACACAACTGACTACAACATTTCTCAAGTGCCAATCTGGAACTCACTACTGTATCTCTGTACATCACATTTTCCCCTAATTTCCAAACCTTCAAAAGTAACATGAAAACCCACCTCTTCACAAAGGCCTACCACCTACAATAAGCATGCTGCCACCACACAGCCAGATGAGCAGCCTTTACCATTACCTGCTGTGTTCTTCTCCCTTCTCATGTAGTTTCTAAGCTCTTGCAGGCAGGATCCTCTCCCCATCTGTACCAGACTGTTAATAGTTTCTTTATATTATGTATGTGTAACCCTCTCTTGATGTACAGCACCATGGAATTAATGGAGCTTTCAAATAAATAATATTAATAATAATTAGAGATGAGCGAGTAGTGAAATATTCGAAAGTTCGAAATTCGATTCGAATAGACTGCGAAATTCGACTATTCGACCGGATATCGAATCCCATTAAAGTCTATGGGAAAAAAATGCTCGCCACTTGGAAATCTCAATTCGACCACTTGGAGGTCACCAAGTCCACCCTGGAACCTCAGAAAAGGATGCCAACACTGCTGGAATGCAACTGGGACAGCAGGGGAAGCATGTCTGGGTGCATATAACGTGCCCAAGTCGCACTATTACGCCACTATCACAGCCTCTCAACAATACACTCCAAACACAATCTAACCTCTCTGTAAAGTGAGACCATACAAGGAAACCTTCTTTCCTCTACATTGCCATGGACCCCAAGCCAAACTAGACAAAAAAGAAGATAAAATTCTGCACCCCTTAAAATCACGTTGCCTATGACAACCACAGATGGCATAGGCAAGGGGGAAAGCAAATAGACCCCACCTCTAATTGTCATTGTGTGTGTGTGTGTGTGAGATGTGGTCAGACATGTCTTCTTTAAAATGTAAAAACAACTCAAACACATGCAGAAGCCTTAAAATGCCCAAATTGTTGGCGCTAGAGATGTCAGTGACCCGACCTGGCCCAGTGTCATGTCTAGCAGGTAAAGCAGTGGGGATGTTGAGGGATGCGTAGGACCGCAAAAGGCAGGAAGAGGCCGTGGGCTGGCCAGAGGCTCATGGAAAATTTTGTGGAGGCCCAAGAGGTGAGACGTCTTAAAAATTGTGTGGAGGCTAAAGAGGTGAGACGTGTTAAAAATTATGTGGAGGCCCAAGAGGTGACACCTCTTAAAAATTATGTGGAGGCCCAAGAGGTGAGACCTCTTAAAGATTTTGTGGAGGCCCAAGAGGTGAGACCTCTTAAAGATTTGTGCAGGCCCAAGAGGTGAGACCTCTTAAAGATTTTGTGGAGGCCCAAGAGGTGAGACCTCTTTAAAATTATGTGGAGGCCCAAGAGGTTAGACCTCTTAAACATTTTGTGGAGGCCCAAGAGGTGACACCTCTTAAAGATTTTGTGGAGGCCCAAGAGGTGAGACCTCTTAAAGATTTTGTGCAGGCCCAAGAGGTGAGACCTCTTAAAGATTTTGTGCAGGCCCAAGAGGTGAGACCTCTTAAAGATTTTGTGCAGGCCCAAGAGTGAGACCTCTTAAAGATTTTGTGCAGGCCCAAGAGGTGAGACCTCTTAAAGATTTTGTGCAGGCCCAAGAGGTGAGACCTCTTAAAGATTTGTGACAGGCCCAAGAGGTGAGACCTCTTAAAGATTTTTGTGGCAGGCCCAAGAGGTGAGACCTCTTAAAGATTTTGTGGAGGCCCAGAGGTGAGACCTCTTAAAGATTTTGTGGAGGCCCAGAGGTGAGACTCTTAAAGATTTGTGGAGGCCCAAGAGGTGAGACCTCTTAAAAATTTTGTGGAGGCCCAAGAGGTGAGACGTCTTAAAAATTGTGTGGAGGCCCAAGAGGTGAGACCTCTTAAAAATTTTGTGGAGGCCCAAGAGGTGAGACCTCTTAAAGATTTTGTTGGAGGCCCAAGAGGTGAGACCTCTTAAAGATTTTGTGGCAGGCCCAAGAGGTGAGACCTCTTAAAGATTTTGTGAGGCCCAAGAGGTGAGACCTCTTTAAAATTATGTGGGAGGCCCAAGAGGTTAGACTTCTTAAACATTTTGTGGAGGCCCAAGAGGTGACGACCTCTTAAAGATTTTGTGGAGGCCCAAGAGGTGAGACCTCTTAAAGATTTTGTGCAGGCCCAAGAGGTGAGACCTCTTAAAGATTTTGTGCAGGCCCAAGAGGTGAGACTCTTAAAGATTTTGTGCAGGCCCAAGAGGTGAGACCTCTTTAAAGATTTTGTGCAGGCCCAAGAGGTGAGACCTCTTAAAGATTTGTGGAGCCCAAGAGGTGAGACCTCTTAAAGATTTGTGGAGGCCCAAGAGGTGAGACCTCTTAAAGATTTTGTGGAGGCCCAAGAGGTGAGACCTCTTAAAAATTTTGTGGAGGCCCAAGAGGTGAGACGTCTTAAAAATTGTGTGGAGGCGCCAAGAGGTGAGACCTCTTAAAAATTTTGTGGAGGCCCAAGAGGTGAGACGTCTTAAAAATTGTGTGGAGGCCCAAGAGGTGAGACCTCTTAAAAATTTTGTGGAGGCCCAAGAGTGAGACCTCTTAAAGATTTTGTGGAGGCCCAAGAGGTGAACCAAGATTTTGTGCAGGCCAAGAGGTGAGACCTCTTAAAGATTTTGTGGAGGCCCAAGAGGTGAGCCAGGTGCCTTTTAAAATTATGTGGAGGCCCAAGAGGTTAGACTTCTTAAACATTTTGTGGAGGCCCAAGAGGTGACACCTCTTAAAGATTTTGTGGAGGCCCAAGAGGTGAGACCTCTTAAAGATTTTGTGCAGGCCCAAGAGGTGAGACCTCTTAAAGATTTTGTGCAGGCCCAAGAGGTGAGACCTCTTTAAAGATTTTGTGGAGGCCCAAGAGGTGAGACCTCTTAAAGATTTTGTGGAGGCCCAAGAGGTGAGACCTCTTAAAGATTTTGTGGAGGCCCAAGAGGTGAGACCTCTTAAAAATTTTGTGGAGGCCCAAGAGGTGAGAACGTCTTAAAATTGTGTGGAGGCCCAAGAGGTGAGACCTCTTAAAAATTTTGTGGAGGCCCAAGAGGTGAGACGTCTTAAAAATTGTGTGGAGGCTAAAGAGGTGAGACCTCAACATTTTGTAGAGCCCCAAGAGGTGAGACCTCTTAAAAATTATGTGGAGGCCCAAGGAGGTGAGACGTCTTTAAAAATTGTTGTGGAGGCTAAAGAGGTGAGACCTCTTAAACATTTTGTAGAGCCCCAAGAGTGAGACCTCTTAAAATTTTGTGGAGGCCCAAGAGGTGAGACGTCTTAAAATTGTGTGGAGGCCCAAGAGGTGAGACCTCTTAAAAATTTTGTGGAGGCCCAAGAGGTGAGACGTCTTAAAAATTGTGTGGAGGCTAAAGAGGTGAGACCTCAAACATTTTGTAGAGCCCCAAGAGGTGAGACCTCTTAAAAATTATGTGGAGGCCCAAGAGGTGAGACGTCTTAAAAATTGTGTGGAGGCTAAAGAGGTGAGACCTCTTAAACATTTTGTAGAGCCCCAAGAGGTGAGACCTCTTAAAAAATTATGTGGAGGCCCAAGAGGTGAGACCTCTTAAACATTTTGTGCAGGCCCAAGAGGTGAGACCTCTTAAAAATTATGTGGAGGCCCAAGAGGTGAGACCTCTTAAAAATTATGTGGAGGCCCAAGAGGTGAGACCTCTTAAAAATTATGTGGAGGCCCAAGAGGTGAGACCTCTTAAACATTTTGTGCAGGCCCAAGAGGTGAGACCTCTTAAAAATTATGTGGAGGCCCAAGAGGTGAGACCTCTTAAAAATTATGTGGAGGCCCAAGAGGTGAGACCTCTTAAAAATTATGTGGAGGCCCAAGAGGTGAGACCTCTTAAAAATTATGTGGAGGCCCAAGAGGTGAGACCTCTTAAAAATTATGTGGAGGCCCAAGAGGTGAGACCTCTTAAAAATTATGTGGAGGCCCAAGAGGTGAGACCTCTTAAAAATTATGTGGAGGCCCAAGAGGAGAGCCATAAATATATATATATTTTTTTTTTACGGAGCAATTCTACGGCGGTTAAGGAGGAGGAGGAGGAGGTGGAGGAGGAAATGGCACTTCATACAGATGGCACTTCACTTTTGGCTGCTTTCCACGGTTGGAGAAGCAAAGTCCGGGTCAATCCACTTGCTGTTCATTTTGATTAGCGTCAGCCTGTCCGCACTGTCGGTTGACAGGCGGCTGCGCTTATCGTTATAATGCCCCCGGCTGCGCTGAACACCCTTTCTGATAGCACGCTGGCGGCAGGGCAGGCAAGCACCTCCAAGGCGTACAGGGACAGTTCCAGCCACGTGTCCAACTTGGAGACCCAGTAAGTGTAGGACGCCGAGGGATCGGGGTTGACAGGGTTACGGTCTGCCAGGTACTCCGCAAAATCCGCCAATACTTGTCCCTCCTGCTGATAGCGGGCCCCGCAGTGATGGAAGTTGCACGAGGGGGGTGCCCATGAACGTGTCCCACACCTTGGAGAGTGTTCCCCTGGTGGCTGTGGGCCTGATGGATGTTGTGGGACTCTGG
>ONZH01019072.1:0-72434 GCA_900303285.1 Rhinella marina
GACCTTTGATGGAACTGTCCAGATCCCAAATTACTAATCAATAAAGTGTTGCATAAAGACTGATAATTCAAGATCTCAGGACTGGATGATATCATGGGCACAAGCAGAAATTGCCCTGAGTCTTTTATCAAGTTGAGCCTGGGCTTGCTGGGTTTTCTCATCTTTACCAGGACATAAGCATTGCAAACATCAGGAACAGTAAAATAAACTACAAAAGCAATTAGCTCAATGTACTGCTGTGGCACATTAGCACAGAACAGCTTTAGATTTCCCCAGATCATGGTCCCCTGTTGTATAAATTTTAACTGGTGCTTAGTAGAGATGAGCGAGCATGCTCGTCCGAGCTTGGCGCTCGTTCGAGTATTAGGGTACTCGTAAGTGCTCGCTGCTCGGACGAGTATCTCGCCATGCTCGAGGAAATGGCAACTTCCGCATCGTGCTTTTTAGGCACCTAAAAACACAGCCAATCACAAGCCAGGAGACTCTGCGGTACACCCAGCATCACGTGGGGCCCTTACATGTTGATAGCAGGGGTTGGCTGGCCTGATCAGGTGACCCTGGAATATACTACCGACTGGCCGCGGTGCTCGGCTCAGATGCCGTCTGGATGTCGTTAGGGATAGAGCTGCTGCGTTTCAGGGACAGTGTTAGGGCCTGCATTTAGTTCTCTGTTAGGCAGGGATCACCCACAAAGAACCCAACAGCCCTTCTAAGGGCTAGAAGACATTTTTTTTTTTTTTGTCACTTGGCTGGCTGGCACTAGTAGTGCAGCTATCGCCATGTATAACCCCCTTTTATTTTTTTATGTTATATCTCAGTGATACAAATCCATTGCACACAGCAGTGTGGAACCATTCTATGTGTCACAGTTCAGTACACTCACAATTTTCTGTCAATGTGACACTTTCTGTATGTCACCGAATACAACCAGTCATTTGCTGCCTGTCACGTGTATGGCTTGATCCCAAAAATCTCTGTGCGACATTTGTCTGGGTCACAGTCTAAATAGCCACCGTCAGTAGGGTGTCAGTCAGCTGTACGATAGTTTCTGCACGTCACGTTCCCAAAAAAATAAAACTAAAAAAAAAATATAAAAAAAAAATATAGAAAAAAAATTAGTTTTTTTGTTGTTTTAGCTGAGTGATACAAATCCATTTCACACAGCTGCGTGTAACCTTTCTGTGTGTCACAGTTCAGCACACTGACTCCAAACCGTATATTCTGTCCAGGTGACAATTTCTGTACGTCACCGAATACAACCAAGTCATTTGCTACCTGTCACGTGTAAAGCTTGATCCTAAAAATCTCTGTGCGACATTTGTCTGGGTCGCAGTCTAAATAGCCACCGTCAGTAGGGTGTCAGTCAGCTGTACGATAGTTTCTGCACGTCACGTTCCCAAAAAAACTAAACTAAAAAAAAATATAAAAAAAAAAATATAGAAAAAAAAATTAGTTTTTTTGTTGTTTTAGCTGAGTGATACAAATCCATTTCACACAGCTGCGTGTAACCTTTCTGTGTGTCAAAGTTCAGCACACTCGCTCCAAACCGTATATTCTGTCCAGGTGACACTTTCTGTACGTCACCGAATACAACCAAGTCATTTGCTACCTGTCACATGTAAAGCTTGATCCTAAAAATCTCTGTGCGACATTTGTCTGGGTCGCAGTATAAATAGCCACCGTCAGTAGGGTGTCAGTCAGCTGTACGATAGTTTCTGCACGTCACGTTCCCAAAAAAACTAAACTAAAAAAAAAATATGAAAAAAAATATAGAAAAAAAATTAGTTTTTTTGTTGTTTTAGCTGAGTGATACAAATCCATTTCACACAGCTGCGTGTAACCTTTCTGTGTGTCACAGTTCAGCACACTCGCTCCAAACCGTATATTCTGTCCAGGTGACACTTTCTGTACGTCACCGAATACAACCAAGTCATTTGCTACCTGTCACGTGTAAAGCTTGATCCTAAAAATCTCTGTGCGACATTTGTCTGGGTCGCAGTCTAAATAGACACCGTCAGTAGGGTGTCAGTCAGCTGAACGATAGTTTCTGCACGTCACGTTCCCAAAAAAACAAAACTAAAAAAAAAATATAGAAAAAAATTAGTTTTTTTGTTGTTTTAGCTGAGTGATACAAATCCATTTCACACAGCTGCGTGTAACCTTTCTGTGTGTCACAGTTCAGCACACTCACTCCAAACCGTATATTCTGTCCAGGTGACACTTTCTGTACGTCACCGAATACAACCAAGTCATTTGCTACCTGTCACATGTAAAGCTTGATCCTAAAAATCTCTGTGCGACATTTGTCTGGGTCACAGTCTAAATAGCCACCGTCAGTAGGGTGTCAGTCAGCTGTACGATAGTTTCTGCACGTCACGTTCCCAAAAAAACAAAACTAAAAAAAAAATATGAAAAAAAATATAGAAAAAAAATTAGTTTTTTTTGTTGTTTTAGCTGAGTGATACAAATCCATTTCACACAGCTGAGTGTAACCTTTCTGTGTGTCACAGTTCAGCACACTCGCTCCAAACCGTATATTCTGTCCAGGTGACACTTTCTGTACGTCACCGAATACAACCAAGTCATTTGCTACCTGTCACGTGTAAAGCTTGATCCTAAAAATCTCTGTGCGACATTTGTCTGGGTCGCAGTCTAAATAGCCACCGTCAGTAGGGTGTCAGTCAGCTGTACGATAGTTTCTGCACGTCACGTTCCCAAAAAAACTAAACTAAAAAAAAATATAAAAAAAAATATAGAAAAAAAATTAGTTTTTTTGTTGTTTTAGCTGAGTGATACAAATCCATTTCACACAGCTGCGTGTAACCTTTCTGTGTGTCACAGTTCAGCACACTCACTCCAAACCGTATATTCTGTCCAGGTGACACTTTCTGTACGTCACCGAATACAACCAAGTCATTTGCTACCTGTCACGTGTAAAGCTTGATCCTAAAAATCTCTGTGCGACATTTGTCTGGGTCGCAGTCTAAATAGACACCGTCAGTAGGGTGTCAGTCAGCTGTACGATAGTTTCTGCAAGTCACGTTCCCAAAAAAATAAAACTAAAAAAAAAATATAAAAAATAAATATAGAAAAAAAATTAGTTGCATTTCTTGTTTTAGCTGAGTGATACAAATCTATTTCACACAGCTGCGTGTAACCTTTCTGTGTGTCACAGTTCAGCACACTCACTCCAAACCGTATATTCTGTCCAGGTGACACTTTCTGTACGTCACTAAATTAAACCAGACTGAACAAATTTGTGGGTTTCAGTACACCAGGCCCATTTATTTTATTTTTTTTATAGAATACACTTATATACAGAAAATGTTGAACCCCAGGGCTAATGGTCGAGGACGTGGGCGTGGGCATTCAATTACTGCAGGGGGCAGAGGCCGTGGTCCTGGGCAGGGTGAGACAGTACCTGCTGATGAGGGAGCTGAGAGAGCTACACTCCCTAGCTTCATGTCTCAACTTACAGGGACACGTGGTAGAGGACTGTTGAAACCACAACAGTGCGAACAGCTGATCTCGTGGATTGCGGATAATGCTTCAAGTAATTTGTCCACCAGTCAGTCTTCCACGCAGTCCACCCATGTTACCCAAGGGAGCACTCCTCTGGCTCCTCCACCTCAACCTCCTTCCCCCTAGTCTGCCCCCTCCCAGGAAAATTTGGAATGCGATCTGGCATACTCTGAGGAACTGTTTTCTGGACCCTTCCCAGAGTCACAAACCACTTCTCAGGTTGCTGCTGACCTCTTTCCCGATGCCCAAGTTTTCCAACTTTTGCAGTCTGTGGGTGATGATGATGATGATGATGACAATGTTGAGTTAGTGGAAGAAGTTTGTAAAGAGGTGTCGGACGATGAGGAGACACGGTTGTCAGACAGTGGTGAAGTTGTTGTAAGGGGAGGAATGCCGAGGGGGAGTAGACTGAGGAATCGGAGGATGATGAGGTAACTGACCCGAGCTGGGTTGATATGCCGAGTGAAGACAGTGCTTCTGAGGCGGAGGCGAGTGCTGCACCAGAACAGGTTGTAAGAGGCAGTGGTGTGGCCAGAGGGAGAAGCAGGGCCAGAGCTGGTGCATCAGCAGCAACTGTTTCACGTAGTGAAGCTCCCGTGGCGAGGCCTAGATGTTCGCAAGTCTGGAGGTTCTTTAAAGAAAGTGAGGATGACCGACGAACTGTGGTGTGCAACCTGTGCCACACCAGGATCAGCAGGGGTGCCACCACTACTAGCCTAACCACCACCAGCATGCGCAGGCATATGAGTGCTAAACACCCCACTCAATGGAACCAAGGCCGTTCACCACCTCCTGCGGGTCACACCACTGCTCCTTCCCCTGTGTCACTCGCTGCCTCTGCTAGTCAACCCCCTGCGTCACTCGCTGCCTCTGCTAGTCAACCCCCTGCCCAGGACCCCGGCACGAGCGCCTCCCACCGGAAAACCACACCTTCGCCTCCACGATCCTCCACAGTGTCCACCAACGTGTCCCAGCGCAGCGTTCAGCTGTCTTTACAGCAGACGCTGGAGCGCAAGAGGAATACAGTTCCACCCACCCACATGCCCAAGCCCTCAACGTCCACATCTCCAAATTGCTTAGCCTGGAGATGCTGCCCTATAGGCTGGTAGAGACCGAGGCCTTTCGCAATCTCATGGCGGTGGCTGCCCCTCGGTATTCGGTCCCCAGCCGCCACTATTTTTCCCGATGTGCCGTCCCAGCCTTACACCAGCACGTGTCAGAGAACATCATCCGTGCCCTGACCAAAGCTGTTTCTGAGAAGGTCCACCTAACCACAGACACGTGGACAAGTGCTGCCGGGCAGGGACACTATATCTCACTGACGGCACATTGGGTTAACTTGGTGGAGTCTGGGACCGAGAATGAACCTGGGTCCGCTCATGTACTGCCCACACCGAGGATTGCGGGGCCTACCTCGGTCACGGTCTCTCAGACGTACTATGCCTCCTCCTCCTCCTCCTCCGACCCCTCCTCCTCCTCCTCCACCGAATTACCATCCGTGGGCACGGCGCCTTCAGTCGGTAGCTCTAGGCGCAGCAGCAGTGCCGTGGGTAAGCGCCAGCAGGCGGTGCTCAAACTGCTGAGCTTAGGTGACAAAAGGCACACCGCCCAAGAGCTGTTACAGAGCATCACGGCGCAGACCGATCTGTGGCTGGCACCGCTGAACCTCAAGCCAGGCATGGTTGTGTGTGACAACGGGCGTAACCTGGTGGTGGCTCGGCAACTCGGCAGACTGACACATGTGCCATGCCTGGCCCACATGTTCAATCTCATAGTTCAGCGGTTCCTCAAGACATACCCCAATCTGTCTGATTTGCTCACCAAGGTGCGCCGCATCTGTGCGCATTTCCGCAAGTCGACCACAGATGCTGCCACTCTCAGGGCAGCGCAGCACCGCCTACAACTGCCCGCTCACCGACTGTTGTGCGACGTGGAATTCTACATTACACCGACTGTTGTGCGACGTGGAATTCTACATTAAACATGTTATCCAGAGTTTACCAGCAGCGCAGAGTAATTGTAGACTGCCAGATGTCAACTTCCACAAGAAGTCAGTCAGTCAGACACAGGTCAGTCAGATTCCTCAAGTCTACAATGAGGAGTGGACGTGGATGTCTGATATCTGCCAGGTGTTGACCAACTTTGAGGAGTCAACACAGATGATCAGCGGAGAAGAATTTTTTCAAACACCGATTACTAGGTGTTCACTCTCCTGGACCCACGGTACAAGCAGAACCTTTCCACTCTCATCCCTGCAGAGGAAAGGAGTATGAGAGTGAATAGATATCAACAGGCCCTGGTGCACAAGCTGAAACAATTCTTCCCATCTGACGCCGCTAGCGGCAGAGGGCATGGTTCTGTGGGCCAAGTAGCGGGGGAGAGGAGGCGAGCAGGCAGCTTGTCCAGCACTGGCAGGGGAACGCTCTCCAAGGCCTTTGCCACTTTTATGTCACCCCAGCAAGACACTGTCACCTGTCCCCAGGCCCTCTCTCCAAACAATTTTTCCGGAGGTCCACCTACAGGCCCTCTGTCCAAACAATTTTTCCGGAGGTCCACCTACAGGCCCTCTCTCCAAACAATTTTTCCGGAAGTCCACCTACAGGTCCTCTCTCCAAACATTTTTTCCGGAGGTCCACCTACAGGCCCTCTCTCCAAACAATTTTTCCCGAGGTCCACCTACAGGCCCTCTCTCCAATTCCAGTTTCCAGTTTTATTTGCGCAAACTGCGTAAATTATTATTTTTGGGATAGGTGTGAAAAATAATATTACCTGCGTATCTATATTGCCCAACATTGGATACGGTAGCAAGTAGAAGACCAAACACATGCTGCCAACAGGGTTCCGCAAATTCCTGGTCCACCCGCAAATTCCTGGTCCACAATGTCAAGGAGGTCCAGGTTCTGTTGATGAGCAACAAGTCCTTCTGTGCTGAAATCGCCGACAACGTCTCCATCTAAGAACCTAAAGACCATTGTGGAGAGAGCGGCACAGCTCGCCATCAAAGTGACGAACCCCAACGCCAGACTGCGTAGAGAAGATAACGAATAAATATCTCTGGTTATTTTTGCTAAATAAAAGTTAAATAAACACAAAAAAAATTCATCTGTTCCTGTGCCTGATCCACCCAAGTTGAATCTGTCCCATCATGAGAAAGTCCCCCCAAGGAGTCCCCACTGTAACTTGCTTCCCATACAACTACCTCACCCCCGACACCTGTGTCTCGCCATTGTCCACCACCTCCTCAGACAACACTGGTAAATCCCCACTGTCAGCACACGGAAACAGCAAAAGGTCTTGCGAATTGGGGCAGAGAATGTTCTGGGCTAGCACATCAGGGAAGGGGTGACTATGGGGTTCCAGGGAGTACGTGACCACATGCAATATCCATTTATAAGTCATGCCACACTTGATCGAGCTCATAATTGACAATTGTACCGGTTGATGCTAAATTTTTAAGTTGGGGTCCTGCGTCGTCATTCTAACTACATCCGGCTGTTGTCACCACCACACACACTAGCTCAGGGGGCACTCCTCTGGCTCTTCCAGCTAAACCTCCTTCGCCCCAGCCTGCCCCCCCACCTACAGGCCCTCTCTCCAAAGAATTTACGTCTTTGTCCTATCTTTCTCTCTCTCCAAACTATTTTTCCAGATAGCTGCCATATACGGTATTAAACTGAGTAGTATACATAGAAGACATACCACATTTGATCAATCTCATAATTTACGACTGTACCGGTTGATGCTAAATTTTTAAGTTGGGGTCCTGCGTCGTCATTCTAAATACATCCGGCTGTTATCACCACCACACACGCTAGCCCAGGGGGCACTCCTCTGGCTCTTCCAGCTCAACCTCTTTCCCCCCCAGCCTGCCCCCCACAGGCCCTCTCTCCAAACAATTTACCCGGATAGGGGACGTATTAGATATTGTACTGATGTTTTTTTTTGTTCTTCTTTTAATTGCCTCCTGACCTGTGATAGGCAGAGCATGGACACGTCCCCTTAGCTGCAGTGGGAAAGACACTCCCCTGGCCAGAGCAAGCTCTTTTTCCGTGGTCGAAAAATCCATGAAATATAGGGTCCCAAGATAGGGGACGTATACGGTATTAAACTGAGAAGAATCAATACCATACCGGTTGATGCTAGAGTTTTTCCAAATCCATTCCGGCTGTTGTCACCACCACTTCCAGCGAAACCTCCTTCCCCCCTACCTACAGGCCCTCTCTCCAAACAATTTACCCGGGTAGGGGACGTATTAGATATTGTACTGATTTTTTTTTAGATCTTCTTTTAATTGCCTCCGGGAATCGAACCCGGGTCAACTGCTTGGGAAGCAGCTATGCTCACCTCTATACCACCAACAGCCACAGCAATTGATAAGAACAGATACTAAACTTGATGTCAGCTGCAGGGCCAGCATGAGCAGTGGTGTCACCTGTAGGCAGTGATGGACCTTCGTTGCACCTAGTTGGGTGCTTCCCTAACATGTGATGGGTATTTGCATCGCCTTTCTTGGTCTGGGTGAGCACAATTTCCATGAGGGTAACCACCAAGCTGTTGCCTGAGAATTTGGGGTAATGGTAGGATTAGGCAGCCTCAGAGGCATCCATGCATGCTGCCCCTGCTGTTTCCTGTCCATTTCCGTGGTGTTTCCATCATTTTCTGAGGTTTCCAGGTTTTCACCCAGCCTTCCCTAGGCAGAGCCTTGGTCCCCTGCAAAAAATGCTCGAGTCTCCCATTGACTTCAATGGGGTTCGTTACTCGAAACGAGCACCCGAGCATCGGGAAAAGTTCGACTCGATTAACGAGCACCCGAGCATTTTAGTGCTTGCTCATCTCTAGTGCTTAGCCATGGATGACATAGCTGGTCAGTGACCGCTGAGTATCTGTCATGGACGTTCCTGCAACAGGTTGCAGAAAGTCGTCTAGGCTTGCACATGTGACATAATCTGACATGTTTTCCTTTTTGTGTTGTTGCTGTTTACCACACCCCTTCCCCTCAGCTGTTCCGAGTGTGGTAATTGTCCTTCCCCTATTTATTCCTGCTTCTACCACGGTTACTTGCGGTTTATAGTTTCAGTGGACATTGTGGTGGATTGGTATGGTTCTCTCCTGAGATCCGGTTGCTTCCATTTCTTATTAAGGCCCCATTCACACGACCGTATGTATTGCGTGATCCATTTAAAAACGGATCGGAAGACATATGGAAAGTCTTCCGTAGTGTTCCGCAATTTTGCGGACCCATTGACTTTAATGGGGCTACGGACGTGATTTTGCGGCCAAGTATAGGACATGTTTCATTTTTTTTGCTGTGGAACTTCCGTGAGATACGGGATGCGGAATGCACACGGTGTGCATTCCGCATTTTTTTTCTCCTATGGAAAAATGAATGGGTCTGTATGGTTCCGCATCTTATCCGCACAAATGCGGATAAGATGCGGAAATGTACATACGGTCGTGTGAATGGGGCCTAAGATAAGTGTCCTCTTTCCCTTTTGTATTTACCCTGCTTTTCCCTGTTGTGTTATTTGGCCTTTTGGAGACTCCTGTTCATCCTTCTTTTTGGAGGAACGGGTAGACTCAGTCCTGTCAGTAGTTGCAGGGTCCTATAGGGTCAGTTTGGTTTTAGGTTCCTGTGTATGAACTCTCCTACATTTGAGGCCTGTTCATACTTGAAGTCAGTCAGGATTTGTGTTAGGGCCTCATCCCCTTCCCTCCTACGCTTGGTGTGGTTTTCAAGAATGTGGGCTCTGTTCACACTCTGTATAATGAATCCAAACAGTGGCCAATGAAACCTATAGAGATAATGAAGTCCGTCACTAATGCTAGACTAGTCATGCTGTCAAAAGTTATTAAACCTCTACTGATTATAGTTTTGTTAGAAAACTTCCAATATAACCTGTAGTTTATTCACTTAAATCCTGACTCATTCTAGGCTCAGAATTCCAGCGGGTGGTTCTACTCAGTGATTGACAGCTTCATCTGTATATACACTCATGCTTGAACCACCCACTGGACTCCTAAGTATAAAAAGAGCAAGAATTTAAAGGAATAAATTACAGGTTTCCTGAATCTTTTCCCATAAAACTTCATCAATCTGCTCAGCTCCTCTTGCTCTATCATCCTGTCTGCAGGATGCACTGCATTTTGCTTTAAAGGGGTTGTCTTACTTCAGTAAGTGGCATTTATCATGTAGAGAAAGTAAATACAAGGCACTTACTAATGTATTATGATTGTCCATATTGCTTCCTTTGCTGGCTGGATTCATCACATTACCATCACATTATACACTGCTTGTTTCCATGGTTACACACCACCCTGCAATCCATCAGTGGTGGTCGTGCTTGCACAATATAGCAAAAAACACTAGCCTATGTGCACTCCCATGGTCCCGGCCACCAGAGAGGCTGACGGCTTTTCCTATATTGTGCAAGCAGGACCACCACTGATGGATTGCAGGGTGGTCTGTAACCATGGAAACAAGCGGTATATAATGTGGTGGAAAAATGGATCCAGCGAGCAAAGGAGGCAATATGGATAATCACAATACATTAGTAAGTGTCTTGTATTAACTTTCTCTACGTGATAAATGCCATTTGTTGAAGTGAGACAACCCCTTTAAGAATTCAGATATACCATTGTGGTAAATGCAGGCTGACATCAATCATGTATAGAGTAGAGATAAAACTGATTTTTCTTTTTCTGAAGAGGAACATTTGTGTCCTCTTTGTTGTGGTCATGTGACTTCATGCCAACAACTGCTGCATTTTTGTCGGTCACCCTTCCTATTCACTTTTCCTGAAACCTTTTCATGACCTGCTGAAATTGAAAATCTAACCTTCCCTAAATAACAGATGAGGGATTCTACAAGCTGACATTTTCTATACGACTCTGTGTGCATTCAGTTTTGACCTGAAGCACTGAAACATCTCACCAACCACTCAGTCTGCACCTGCAGTACTTGTAAAGATCTGCAATCCAACATCGCTTACAGTATAAAAACCTGACTTACTAATTAGTGCCGAGCTTGTTATTAGTGCAGAAACTCGATTTCACATTGTACTCCTGCCAGTCTTGTGTAATTTCAAATTATTTGCAGTTTTTAGGATATAGTAATTCTAATGAAGTCTAAAAATACCATTTTGATGGAATGTCGTAACGAATATCTGTTCCCAACTGACTTCTTACCCATGTCTTTCCCATGTATCCATACAGTATGACTTATTCTTGGCTCTTTCCTACACTGTGTATTACGCATAGATGTTCTTTTGAATTTTCCATCTGATTTGGCACTCTACAAGTCTATGGCAAGGCCAAGACACAATGATAACATCCAATGTAGTAATTAGAGATGAAAAAAGTTCTTAAAAATTCGATTTGGTTGCTTCCCTGAATTAAAAAAAAAATTTCACTTTGTGATGAATTACTTTGTCACAAAACCCATTTTTTGTAAGCAGCCGGACCAACGGCATTTGCTCTGCCACCCATTATTGAACCCCTCAGATGTCGCATTCATCGTTGATCCGAGATAAATATTAAAGCATTTTAGGGGTTACTCTTAAAAAAAATTATACTTACCTCATCTTGAAAGTCAGATTGAAGTCTACTTTGTTAACTTCAATTTGCTCAACACTAGTACTAATGAGTAATATGGCATTGTTAGTACTATTACAAGTACTCAAGTAACAAGGTCACTGAGGCGTTCCTGGTAAGAAGCAATTCAGGACTAGTACGGGTGCTGTATTATACTCATAATATAGTTGGGTGCATGAGCCTTAAAACTGTATACTCACTGGGCACTGGTATACAGTATGTGCTTTGAAAATCACCATCTTGTGTCATTGCGTCTGTTCCAAAGGTTTCCAAGCAGAACCTCTTAATACACTCAGCCTAATTGGTGAAGCTCTTCATGGCATCTCTTCATTCCTAAATGGCTGATCACGGCACTCTCTACTGTTCCATTCATGGGAACGTTGAGCCACCCCCCCCCGCATGACGTACATGCATTGGCCAAAGAACACATGGCTGAAAGTATTCTGAAAGTTGACATATTGTTCAGAAGGTACATGTCATCAGATGAAATAAAAAAAAAATCTATCTGTATATAATTAAGGTCTAAAAGAGTTTTTTTGGTAATAGATATTGATGCTCTATCCCTTATCCCTAGGATACTTCATCAATATTAGACTAGTGGAGGTTCAACACGTGGAAACTTCACTGATCAGCTGCACACTGCCACCGCCGTCGTTTGAAAGAACATAGAGAACAGAGCCGGAAGCCTAGGTCTGTCCGCCGTGTAGGGGTGGATGTGAGGGGCTACTGCAGCTCGGCTTCCATTTGGCTGTATTTTGTGTTTGGCAGGAAACAGCTGATTAGTGTTGGACCCTACCAATCTGAAATTGATGGCCTAGCCTAAGGTAGGCCATCAATATCTGTAATGTTAAAATCCCCATTAAGGCCACATGACACAACCATATTTTTGGTCTGCATCCGATCCACATTTTTTGTGGATCGGTTGCAGACCTATTTCAATAGGGCGGCAAAAAATGCAAACAAGACACCATGTGCTGTGAACATCTGTACGTCCGTCCCGCACTCACATGCCCTATTCTTGTCCATTTTGAAGACAAGGATAGGACATCTCTGTAGAAGAAAGAAACAAAATGGTGGCATGCACATGGCCAGGATCCACCATTTGTGGACCGTAAAACAGATACGTTCGTGTTCATGAGACCTTTAGCAGTATACTCAGGCTATACGATTTACTTTTCCTTACAAGTTTAGGGCAGGTAATAAATAAAAGGTGGAAATCAAGTAAGACGGCGGCAACTTGTGATTGGGGAATGCCAAAAGATAGTTATAGGGAATCCCATCATTCGTCGGAAAATCCAAATAAATTTAAATATAAGCAAAGGCTCCCGTGACTTTCATAAATGTTCGTTCCATGACTTCTTAGATTTCTGAGCATAAGGTTTCCAGTGCCCCAAGGAAGCGAATATCCCTAGAACTCCACATTTCCTAAATGCTTTATGTGTGAAAAGGGTCCTGGCTGAGATGAAGGCAAACAAAGCTAATTCTGGCTCGGCAGATGAATGTGCCATGTTTTCACTTTAAATATTAATTAATACCAGGCTATAAATAGTTGATGTGGTTGATGATTATAAATGCAAATGTAAGTTGCAGATATTAACTATGCAAAATAGCTTTTATTTACATGCAAATATGTGATGAGGACGCGACACAAACATTTGGAAAATTAATCCGCTTTTATACATATATATTAATTGTTCATTCAGTTTACATTGTGGCTTAAAAATGAGAAGCTCAAAAGCCAACCACCTTTTGTATTATTTTATTGGTTTATAAATACAACTAAACTTTTAGGGCAATTTAACATGTAGCGGCCAAGGTGCACCTGTACTGAGGGCAAAAAAATCACGCCATCATGCAACTTTATCACAGATCGCCACAGTTTTCCAACTGATTATTAATGGCCTCACATTTTTTAGGTAAACAACAGTTTTACCGGCAGGACTGTGTGACTGTGCTCCTTGCAGACCTCTGCACAGGTTCTGATCAATAGACTGGGCCCACTGTTTATGTAACTTTATTTATCCTACTAATACTGGTCCTACAAATGTAAAGCTCACAGTAAGGGTTCATTCAGTAGACCGTATGAACGGGTCTGCATCCGTTCGGCAATTTTGCAGAATGGGTTCAGACCCATTCATTTCAATGGGGCCACATCTGTAGTTCCATCCTGCGGCCCTGCAAAAAAAAAAGATAGAGCATGGCCTATTCTTGTCCACAATTGTGGACAAGAGTAGGCATTTCCATCATAGTACCGGAACAGTGGGATTTTTCCTGATTCCTTGAAGCACTTTGAATGCTACCAAGGGCAATATCTGCATGGAGATCGTATGTTTGCATTTTTTTTACTCCCACTTTCAAAAATACATTCATAAGTTTCCCATGAAATTGGCCCTAGTGTGTGTTTGAGATAGGGCAGTTATAGCGTAAGCCCAACTGGGCAGAGGAACTGACGTGATTGAGGATCAACAGGACAAGAGTAAATTCAGAAAACTAATGACTGTTCTATAATCACCAGACATTGAGGCAGTCATTTAATATGTGATAGGCACCACTTTTGGGCATATTTAGGTTGCAGATTTTGTCACAAAGATGTTTTCAACAAAATCTGTGACTTTACCCTGTTCACCGCACTTTTGCGAAGGGGCGGAAAAAGGGGGTGTGATTTGGGCAGGGAAGAGAGTGGGCCAGCTGGTGGCCTGTGCCTCTACATAACTTAGGTGCATCCATCAGCAGTGCACAGGGATGAAGACCTTAATAAATGCCCCCCTGAATTTTTATTGTACACATCATACATGTGGCTCATCAGGTGATTGGCGGGTAACTATTAGGGTCTAAACATGAACAAAAAAAAGGTCCAGAATAGTCACCTTCCCTGTAGGAACAACCCAAAATGTAACACTCTGCTAGTGCTGTTTCATTCCATCATACTCCAATATACAGGTTCAGGCTTGGGTTCCTGGGGGCCCATCAGAGGAAATTATTCTCAGGTCAGCAGGACCCAATCCCTATATTATCAATGAAGTCTAATAAAGTTTTGAAAGAAATAGACCATAGTGGCAATTGATTAACTCCAAAGGCACCCCCAAATGTTTTTTTTTTCTCTCCTGGACCTTTTAGGCCCACTATGGCTTCAAAAACTGGGCCCACTGGAGTGTGCCAGTCCGACCCTGGGTACAGGAGAGCCTCAATCTTGTTGATCCCGTGTGCTAGGTTTACAGAGGCTCACTGGAGTGTGCCAGTCCAAGCTTGGACAAAGGAGAGCCTCAAGCTTTTTGCTCCTGTGTGCTAGGTTTACAGTACATCCGCTCCTTCAGGAGGGCATCATAGTAGCTGCATCTATGATACATACACCTTTGCTATAAAGTGCTTCCTAGGAAAGAAATGAGTAAGTACTCTGTGACAGTTTTAGGCTGGAGGGTTCTGGGAGCAGAACCTATAGTTTCCAAAGCAGTTAATGTTTATATTGACTCAAGTTTGTCTATTGTCGCAGTGTCAAATATTCTCTCTAGTGTCAAACGTTCTTTAAAAAACACATAACTAGTTTTGAAAACTGCACCTATTTTCTAACACTACTGTTAAAATCCCTCTGGAAATGTACTAGATGCATTTTAGCATAGGAGGAGATGTGTGGAGGTGTGAGCTGTAAATCAGTGTTTGCTACCAAGCAGCTTGCATGGGACCTGTCAGGCGGAATTTAGAAGAATAAAAGCTGTCCGCCTTTCCCTTCCTAGTTGTCAAGTACACTCGGTATATAGTGCCCTGACGGGGAATGAGGTCAGGAGATTTTGCCTATTTTTGAATCTAGTCTAGAATGTTACAGCCGGAGTACTTAACAGCACTTTACCATGTCTTCAAGAGGCTGAAATTTTAGGTACATTATTGCTGCTTGTTGTGTACACAGTCCTTAGCTGGGGCATTCAGGGCTCTGAGGTCTTTGTCCAAATACTAAGGCATTAGCTAAGTTATTATAGTACTTTAAGGCCACTAGTCAATTAGTTACTAACCAGCTGGACCGGGGCACCATTGGAATCACAGCAGGGGATTGGTAGAGGTGAGTAATGCTTCTTTGTTATTTTTCTGGCCGATTTTTCAGATATTAGGATGTCTGCCTTCAAATATTATGTGTAAAACAAAAGAGAGAGGAGGCAGCCCCAACACGTGCGGTGTCAGTAGGTAGCGGTAAGGAGTAGAAGTAAGAGTACTCTTACCATGTTGGGTTGTGAGGAGTCACAACCACCATGTAGAGCCTTGCTGGTTACTTTTCTCACCAACCAGCACAGCGGTATAGGGTCAAGCTGCAGACGTGGTAGTTTTCTTCTGTATTGCCTCAGAGCAGACATCCGTGAATGGAAAAATATATATAGATCGACCGCTTGTCCAGCGCTGCTTGTGGTACTTCAAACTTGAATCAGATTAAGGTTGAAAAAAAGCTTTTATTGGATCACTGTCAACGTTTTTTGAGGGCAGAACAACTCTCTTCGTCAGGACAATGAAGTTTAGAATGATATTAGCTAGGTGGACCATCATTCATTTAATTGTCCTTTGCTGCATTTTTGGCCACCAATCCATAGTCTTCTTATTTATTCAGCGAAACACTAATTATGACAAAAAATGTATTTTTCTATTACAGTGCCTTGTGAAAGTATTCGGCCCCCTGGAACTTTTCAACCATTTGCCACATTTCAGGCTTCAAACAAAAAGATATAACATTTTACATTTTTGGTGAAGATTTAACAACAAGTGGGTCACAATTGTGAAGTGGAATGAAATTTATTGGATCATTTAAACTTTTTTTTTAATAATAAAACTGAAAAGTGGGGCGTGCAAAATTATTCGGCCCCCTTGCATTAATACTTTGTTGCGCCACCTTTTGCTGCGATTACAGCTGCGGTCTCTTGGGGTATGTCTCTATCAGTTTTCACATCTAGAGACTGAAATTCTTGCCCATTCTTCCTTGAAAAACAGCTCAAGCTCTTTGAGGTTGGATGGAGAGCGTTTGTGAACAGCAGTTTTCAGCTCTTTCCACATATTCTCAATTGGATTCAGGTCTGGACTTTGACTTGGCCATTCTAAGACCTGGATACGTTTATTTTTTAACCATTCCATTGTAGATTTTGCTTTATGTTTGGGATCATTGTCTTGTTGGAAGATAAATCTCCGTCCTAGTCTCAGGTCTTTTGCAGACTCCAACAGGTTTTCATTCAGAATGGTCCTGTATTTGGCTCCATCCATCTTCCCATCAATTTTAACCATCTTCCCTGTCCCTGCTGATGAAAAGCAGGCCCAAACCATGACACTGCCACCACCATGTTTGACAGTGGGGATGGTGTGTTCAGGGTGATGAGCTGTGTTGCTTTTACGCCAAACATATCGTTGTGCATTGTTTCCAAAAAGTTGGATTTTGGTTTCATCTGACCAGAGCACCTTCTTCCACATGTTTGGTGTGTCTCCCAGGTGGCTTGTGGCAAACTGTAAACGAGACTTTTTATGGATATCTTTGAGAAATGGCTTTCTTCTTGCCACTCTTCCATAAAGGCCAGATTTGTAAAGTGTTCGACTGATTGTTGTCCTATGGACAGACTCTCCCACCTCAGCTGTAGATCTCTGCAGTTCATCCAGAGTGATCATGGGCCTCTTGGCTGCATCTCTGATCAGTCTTCTCCTTGTTTGAGATGAAAGTTTAGAGGGACGGCCGGGTCTTGGTAGATTTGCAGTGGTCTGATACTGCTTCCATTTCAATATGATTGTTTGCACAGTGCTCCTTGGGATGTTTAAAGCTTGGGAAATCTTTTGGTTTCCAAATCCAGCTTTAAACTTCTCCACAACAGTATCACGGACCTGCCTGGTGTGTTCCTTGGTCTTCATGATGCAGAACCCTGAGACTATCACAGAGCAGGTGCATTTATACGGAGACTTGATTACACACAGGTGAATTCTATTTATCTTTATCAGTCATTTAGGACAACATTGGATCATTCAGAGATCCTCAATCAACTTCTGGAGGGAGTTTTCTGAACTGAAACTAAATGGGTCGAATAATTTTGTATTATTACAAAAAAAGTTTAAATGATCCAATAAATTTCGTTCCACTTCACAATTGTGACCCACTTGTTGTTGATTCTTCACCAAAAATTTAAAATGTTATATCTTTTTGTTTGAAGCCTGAAATGTGGCAAAAGGTTGAAAAGTTCCAGGGGGCCAAATACTTTTGCAAGGCACTGTATGTTCCTCTCAATGGCATCTTAGGCACTGGTCTACTCTGTCTAACCTCAATATAGCCCTGTGGGACATTAGCTTTTACGCTGGGCATCATGCAGTTATCTGGTATAAATGAGTCTAAGAGCAGCCATACACATTCAATGACTGTAAGCTAAACCATTGTATAGCTGACATCTATCAGCTATGGACTGTCGGCATGGAACCACTGTGCTAACTAACTGGTTTAGTTTTGGGCTAAAGCTAGGGATATTGTCCTGGCAGTCCCCTGGTATACACATTTTAACCCATATACTGTATAGGGATCTGGACTTTGTTGTTGGTTACCAACTAGGCTGCTGCCTCCTAGAATAGCCACAGTGTCGTTGGCAACTGACCAATGGGGTTAGAGACTCCGGTGCAAAGCACAGAGGAATGACGCAATGTTTATGGTCATACTGGGAAGGGTGCCTTGAATAGCCAGAGACCAGCAGCCATTGCATGGGAAAGGATTTAGATGCCCGTGCTGGCCCTTTAAGAGGGTAAAAGTGAGCACATGTATGCCCTAAGGGAGCAGGAGAGGGGGGCAACAGAGCAGATATCCAGGCCACAGCCAGAAGCACTGTGGCTGAGGAGAAGGGGAAGGGACTGGACACTAGGGTGTCACTGTGGCACCCATGCCTGCAGCAAGGAGCCAGCACAATACTGTCTATCCCAGCTTCCTCCCGGCTCCCCCATACACATACAGGGAGGGGGGGGAGCCCCTGCCAGACACCTTTGGTGGCTTATCTCCTGGAAGAACAAGGGAAGAAAGAATTGGCTGAAAATATTAATTCACCCGATTCTTCTCTCCCCTAAAATCATCTGTCGGGGAAAGTCAACAGCTCCCCAGCAGTTGGTCTAATCATAATTTTCTTGAAAAAAGCATGTGTAGAAAGAGAATTGATGCGGCACTCACCAGAGTCTTCTTGCTTCTTAAAGTTTTATTAAACACTTACATAACAACAGGTTACTGGGCAGACGCCATTCAGTGCACCAGGAGACCAGCGACAATGGCTGTTTCGCACCCACGTGCTTCCTCTGGCCGCTTCCTGATGACGCACCTGCGTCACCGCCTCTTAAAGAGCCACTGTCCCGGCACACTGTGACGGAGCAGCAGCACAACAACATCTCAGCACAAAGTCTTAATATTATACACCATTTGCAATATACACATATATGTGAAGCAAAGTCTGTCTACCAAATAGTGGAATTAAGTGCCAATAAAGGAACTTAGATCATTCCTATCATTCATACCAAGAGGTCCAAGGGCTCCCGCTCTGATAATCCATCTTGCTTCTTTTTGTAAGAGGACTCTGTGCCTGTCCCCTCCCTGTGGCAGAATATGTATCATTTCTAAACCAGCAAAACTCAGCACATTTGTATTGCCTTGGTGTTCTCTTCTTATGTGATCGATTAATCTGGGACATCCTTTGCCTGTAACGATAGAGTTCAGGTGTTCCCTGAATCTCTCATACAAACATCTGATTGTCTTACCTATGTAAAATCGACCACATTGACAGAGAACTAGGTATAAAATGTACTTGCTCCTACAGGTAATAAAGTCATGGACTTTATGCCGTAGACCTCCAAAACATAGGAATCTCTTCTGACAATTAAAAGCACAAAAAGAACAACTCCCGCATCTATAGTTTCCCCGGGCAGGATACTGAATGCATTCTATAGCCTGCAGGATACTGAATGCAGCTCTGGATGATCATTCAATCTTTTCTAGATCGATGTTAGTAATGTTGTAGATATATTTTATTGCATGTGGAATATATATATATATATAAATACTCTAAGATATACCGGCAGATAATGGGGATAATTTTAGTATGTGGCTCTGAATTTGTTCTTAAAAATAATGTTCTTCTTTGTAAAGTTAAAAAGTAGAAGAGAACAACTAAAAAGTTTTAGAAACAAATCTTTCAGTTTACGGAATGAGAGCAACAATGTAGTATAATGCGGTATAGCGGTTTCTGCATCTCAAATAGCTGCTGTCACAAAGTTTATCTTTTGATTGACAGGTGGCGAGGTGGAGGAACATTTTATGTGAAGTAAAAAATAGACAGTTTCCTTCTTGAAAGCAAGAGGGTTTGACAGGTGATGGTTGACTTAGTCTGAATAAAACAAGGCTGCAGTGGCCACTTTTTTGCCAAAGTCTAAAGTTGAAATTGATCCCTTGGTGGCTATATTTTCCTCTGATGTTGAGTTTTAATCCTAAATTATGTAATTCTGAATATAGTGCATATTAAGAAAGGTGAAAGGTTTCAATGCTCCCAAGTTCAAATAAGTAAAAATAGGCAACCATTATGTGTTCTTTATAATACTGGTCTTATGTTGGACTGAGGGACTTTTTGGCCCTACCATGGCCCAGGTTCTGTTTCAAGCTCTGCACCCACTATAGTTACCATAATTACAGAACCACCTATAATTATGCTATTTGAGGTTTCTTTCCCACATATCCATTGACTTTTATGTGTGCATGCACACATAACTGGTTTTCAACGGATTTTGAGTCTGTAGTGATAAAACGGAAGCAAGTTCTAATTTTTATCTGTGATTATGGATCCCTTATGCACATTTTAATCTATGGCTCTGTGAAATCCAAGAACACTACACCAGTTTCGGACTCAGGTTGCTTGGGCCCAACATAGGAAATTACTCTCGGGGGCCCAACCCCTATATCATTGATAAAGTCTAATTGATTCAAAACCTAAGACATAGGGGCACATTTTTTAAGACTGGTGGTGAATAGCCAAAGTTATGTAGAGGCAACAGGCTCTTCTTAACTTCGGCGGATCCACCACCGCTTCCAAATGTAAGACAGCTTCCTCATTCACCATTTTAGGCGTAGAAAATGGTCTAAATGTAACATAGCCTGCATCTCTTCATAACTTCTGCAGATCCACCGCCAGCACAGGGCCTTTAATAAGACCAGTGTATAAAACGCCAGTTTTAATAAATGTGCCCCTATGTTCAGAAAACTATCCACTCATTTTGTGTTTAAAAATAACAATGCATAGAATATTCACATGTAGGTTGTTTAATTTGATAGTAGTTTGCATTTAAGTCTTGGGATAGGTTTATATTGTATATATATATATATATATATATATATATATATATTAAAATCTAATTGCAGTCTTACAACAGAGATTGTATTTTGTTAGTATTTGAGTGCTGTCTATAAAATCCATTCTTATAGTACTTTTGGCTTTTTATACACTGTTTAAAAATTCTTATTATACTGTTCCTCCAGTGATGCTAGCCATCTTTTCCTTTGTTTGTCCAGTTTACATTGCATAAAGCCCTAAAGAGGTATCTGGAACTGTACTTGTTCCTGTTGGACAGTTGTGACCAGTGTTAAAGGGGTTGTCCAGCTTAGAAAACCTATTTAAGGTGTATTTACACGAAAAAAGTAGCAGCCAATTACGGAAGTGATCCTTCCCGACAGACGGCTGCTCATTCAATGGAGGTGAAGGCTCCACAGAATAAGAACGAGCATCCTCATGTAGCTGAATTGTTTCTGGGCAGCAGAGTACTATTTAGACTACATGATCTGCTGTCCAGAAATGCTAATTTACTTGCCAGTCTAATGACAGTTTCACCCAATGAACGAGTGTTTCACTTGTTCATCGGGTGATCGGCTGAACCTTTAGATGGGCAGATTCTTTTTTTATTTATTTTACTTTTTTGGGAAGGAGCATGAACAGAAACATTCATACCCGATAATCTGCCCGAATATCTGCACTTGTAAATCCACCTTTAAGGACTTTATCTAATAGCCTGAGCAGAGAATGGCTGTAAAGAGCATCTATTGCTGTAGAGGATCAGGCCTATGCAAATTGCATGGTTTCTCCACAGATAATAGCTGATTTATTGGGGGTTTCAGCAGTAGGGCAACCTGTGATCAGTTTATTCTCAGGGGAGTCTTCTAACATGAGATCCAAAACTGTTTCTTGTAATATTGTTTGTTGACTTTGAGATTGTTTGAATACTGTCTTGGTGGATTTCTATATCTTCCTCAAAAATGTCTAATACTTATGTACTTTTATATTTCAACAGATGTATCAGGACACTTGCAGTTCCCTTGAATTAACGTCTCCCAATTCTCTTGAGTGGATGGGTTCACCAGTCAAACTTTCCATCTCCTGGAACTGACATCTGTTTCCCTCTACATGGCCGTATATTTGGTCTCCGCGTTCGTCCTACTGACCCAGTGTCAGGCGGTTCCCTTTGACTACCTATCTCCTACCAATAGCTCCCTTGCAGAGGGTCTTCAGATGGAAGTGGGGGAAAACAATAACACAAACGAACAATTCTTATTCTCTACTCAGCCTCCAGGTACAACTCGTCGAACACCACAGACTATCATCATTGGAGTACGGAAAGGTGGGACCAGAGCTTTGCTAGAGATGTTGGACATTCACCCCAACATTGCAGTGGCTGCAACTGAAGTACATTTCTTCGACTGGGATGAGAATTACATCAAAGGGATTGAGTGGTACAGGAGTCTTATGCCATACTCATTTGAAAATCAAATTACTATTGAGAAAACGCCAGGCTATTTCACATCTCTGCAGGCACCGGAAAGGATTCATAGCATGAACAGCTCAATTAAATTGCTTCTCATTTTGAGAGATCCAACCGAGAGGGTCATATCAGATTATACCCAAGTATACTACAACAGGCTTGAGAATCACAAGCCTGTACAACCCTTTGAGGGCATAGTGATTAAAAATGGTGCACTTAATACCAAATATAAGGCAATCCAAAGGAGCTTGTATGACGTACATATGGAGAGATGGCTGAAATACTTTAATTTGAATCAGATTCATATAGTGGATGGTAATACTTTAATAAAAAAGCCTCTGACCGAACTGCAGAAGGTAGAAAGGTTCCTCAACCTCCCTTCTCGAATCGTGTCTTCAAATTTCTACTTTAACCAAACCAAGGGATTCTACTGCATTCGAAGTGATGGGAGAGAGAGGTGTTTACATGAGTCCAAAGGGCGCCCCCACCCAGTAGTAAATGAAACTGTCCTGGAGCAACTTTACAATCACTTCAGAGAACACAATCAACGGTTCTACCAAATGGTTAATCAGTCTTTTGACTGGCATTAACACTATGGATTATGTTAAGACAAAGAAGCTCGAGAAAACGCTAAACTGTGAACATCTGCAGCAACAATACATTTTTAAAACATTTCGTGGAACAAAAAGTGAACGGGATGTAAAGTATAACTCCAAGTTCTTTGTAGTCAATGAGGTCATACTGCAGACATCTACAATGGATATCATTTTGTTTACAGCAAATATGGGACCTTAAGTGATCTCTTTTCCATGTTGTACATACAGATCTATGAATGCATCGTTCTGATATATATTTTTTTGTTTCTATATGTGTGTAGATACCTATATAGGCCTTGTGCAGTAGAAATTGTTTGCAAAACTTTGATAAATTACTAATCTTTGCTATGGTAATAATAAAAATGTTTCATATAATGTGTTTCAATGGTAAAGTAACAAATTTTGTATAATGATTATATTATTGTCTTTAAAATAGTTTTTTTTTTTTAATTTTTATTACAGCCTATTAATACAGGTCTCATGGTGTAGTAATGGAATGTGAAGCACTTTGGTTATTAGTTGGACAGATATATTTTACTTTGTACAGACAATTTTACAGATTAAAAAAACATGGCTGCTTTCTTCCAAAAACAGCACCAAACCTTCCACGAATTGCATATTGCAGCTCAGGCCCATTCCCTTTAAAGGGATACTTCCATCAAAACATTTTTATCACATATTAAATTTATAAAAATGTTATTAGAATTTTCTCTATTTTATTAAAAAACAAACAAACAGGTGGATGGGTTTTCTGGAAATAACTTTTTGAAGTCACTCTAGTATGCTAGTTCCTTTCTTTAAAAGGATTTTTCTGGTGCTTCAATATTGATGGCCTATCGCCAGTTCGACTCCTGTCACCCCAGCCAATAAGCTGCTTGAAGCAGCCATGTTGTACCAGTGAGCACTGCGGCCTCCTCGCATACTAAGCACAGCACCATCTATTGTATAGTGGCTTTGCTCAGTATGGTAGCCCAGGCCCATTCACTTCAATGGTTACAAGCTGCAAATAGGCCATGTGACAAATGAATATGATATTACTGGCCTAAGAAGTGCCTGTGGTGCTCATGGGGGTGCCGGGAGAGGGACCCGCTCAGATCAGATTTTGATGACCTATCTTGTGGATTTCCCCTTTAAATTGCGGCAGAGAGTTTCGTTAACACTTTTTGTCAGACCAGGAACTAGCGAGGGGTGGTGACTGAATTTGAGTACTACAACTCCTCTATGCTGTCCCAGTAATGTGACCAGTCAAGGCTTTTCACATTACACTAATTAGTACTCTGCTTCCGCATGCTTATCTGTCAAGTGAAGAATAGAGCTATCAGCTGGGCAGTATACTCCTCCACCTACTATACTAATGAGGAATACCTTGTGGATAGAATCATAAACTGAGATTACTTTGTTCGCCCACTTTTATCTCTATAAAATTAATGTTACAAATTGAAAATACTTTCAACGGTAGCCATAAATTAATTTTCTATGAATATTGAGTTAAAAGTATCTTGTTCTTATGGAAGTGTGCCTTTAATAGAGCTGAGCTGCAATATCTGGCACATCCCATGGACACAAGTTATGGTGTTTCGGAAGGAAAGCAGTCATATTTCTCTTACTGTTTGAAAACTATTTAAAAAAGTTTTCTGGTTTAGAAAATCCATTTAAAAATACCCCATTAGGTAATCTGGAGTTTATAGAGGGAGGGCCACCTTTTGGGATCTTCACAAATTTACCAGAGCAGAGAGTAGCTTCAAGGCTTGTCTGTCACTCTGGAGGACCTGTGCCTTACACAAGTAGCCCAGTGATTTAAATGGGCATTGTGTAATTCTTACTTTCTTCTGTGGTGGCGCTGCAGGGAAATTAAACACTTGCTGCTGAGTTCCAACACAGATTACAGCTGTATGCTGGGAGTCTCAGCATCGAGTCACATTACAACATAAAGAAGGAAGTCACTCACACACATGCAGCAGAAATGCTGCAAAAAATTATGTGGCTGATAATCCCTTCCATTCCTTTCATTTTGGCAGCCCACATGCAACTTGATACCAATGCATAATTATCACCATATTAAGTGCATTCATGTTGTATATATTTCTTAGACACTATCTATCCCCCATTTAAATAAAAGGACACAACATAGGGGTAATCTCTGGCTTAAAGGGATATTCCATTTGTAACAAGGTTTTCCCTATCCATAGGATCGGTGGGGTCCAACAATCCCACTATTCACTAGAAAGTGGACCCCAATACCCCGCCAGACTCCCTGAAATGAATGCATTAGTATAGTAGTGGCAGATCGGGCATGTGCATTGTCACTCCAGTCATCATTATGGGATCGAAGAAGTTAGGCAATTGAAGGTGCTCCCTTCAAGGGTTCCAGTCCTGTAAACTTCTGGATGGATGAGATCACAGGCTCAGCTGCAGCAAATGACTGACCTCAGTAGTGACATGTCCCCAAGCAGAACGTCACTGATTGGTCATGTGCCACTTGGAGACACGTCAGGGCTGAGGTCAGTCATTGGCTGTAGCAGTGCACTTGACTCTTTTTAGAAGTTTACAGGACAAGAACCAGAAGACTGCTAAAGGTAGCCAGAGACCAGGTAGTAGAAATAGGTACAACAGGCTGGAGTAGAAAGTTAAAAAATATCCAAACTGCTTGAAAACCCCTTTAAAGGGAAGATGTCATCAGAAAATAACCTATTGTTTAAATCATTTTTTATGTTAAACAATTTAAAAGAATTTTTGGTGATGTTATTTTTAATTTTCCATGTCACAATCTACATTAAAAATAAACATAAAATCCTGCAGTTTTCACATTGGCCACTAAGCGTAATAATAGACGCCACTTTTTGGTCCGTAGAGATCACTTTACTGCAGTTATCTGCTTATCCTCACAGACTATAGATAAGACAGGGTCCATATGAGTCTTCCCATCTCTGAGTAGGAGTCCTTTTTCATTTAGTACCAATCAACATAAGCACAATAGATACAACAGCAAAACTTTGGGAGTAAAAGACTCAATATTAATAGAGGATAATGAGGCGGTGTCTGTGTATACTTGTATTCAAGTTCGGTTGACCAAAAATAATTCTCCGTTTCTCCATTCTCCAATCCTCCAAGTTGACTGACAATGGTTGCAACTATCCATCCTCAATTACAACTGAAAGGGGAGACTGCTGCTCTAAGGGTTCGATCACACTGTACGGTCGGCATCCTGTCAGGTCGGGGCCAGCTGCCTGATGCCAACTAATGAAGACTACACTATATAGATGGTCTGAATTCTTAATGGCCATGCGGCACCTACAATACCTAATTGGCCATGCGGTTCTCACAGCTGGCCATGACTCGACCGGATCATGATCACGCTGTGTGGTCATACCCTAATAGTAAGTTCAAAATCTGCCACTTCCTCCTCTGCAGAAACTCAACGGCAGTTATTCACTTTGGATGCCATGGGCACGCTTGCGGCTTAGCTCCATTGAATGGAGCCAAACTGTAAGCATATACCGACCATGGCTACAAACGATGCCTGTCCAGACACCAGGCGTATTTCTAGTGCAGATTGGGACGCAAAGGTTATTTGAGCCGCAATCTACGACTTTTCCACTCTCACGACAGGTCTAAAATAGTGGACGTGGCGGGAAGTGAAGGGGATGGGCTGGAAGCCCTGTCTCATTCATCATTTTATATGCCTGTTTTAGATGTAGAAAATGGTCTAAATGTAAGACAGCAAGGAAACTTAAATTTGGGGCCGGCGCCTCTACATATCTTCGGTCTAAAACACCGGTCTTAATAAATAACCCCCTGAGTCTTCTCTTTTTGAACCCACACTTGGCTTCAAAAACTGAATGTAAAACCCAGCCTAGTACTGTGCCAGCTAAACAAGCAATAACCATTATGATCACAATGAATCTTTGGTTTGGGGCAATTTTGATGTATTGAATCAAAATACTCTTATTGTATATATTGTTCTCAACAAACCCCAAAACTATCAAAAAGGTGTTATATAGACTATGTTGTACTATTGGTCTATTGTTTTATTCAGCCATTTCCAGCCTAATAAAGTTTTTTTTTTTTTTTTGGGACCTTTGATTACTTCTGTTCCTATTCTGTTCTCTAAATAGTTCAGTTCTGTATAGAAGACGGTCAAATGTACTGTTGATGACTTAGAATAGGCCATTAATGTTTGATCGCTATTGCCCTCTTCATTCTGCTCATCAGTGGCGCACTCACCATGGCACTGCTATTAAGGCCTGTGGTGAGAATACCTCCAGCGCCATGGTCCTTTTTCCCCTCTCCAACACAAATTCCTGCAGCCACAACTAAGGGGAGCCCAGGGTAAATAATTTTTTTTACAGTTTCTGATGAGTTCAATGGTAATTTTATAAATTCGCTTGCACTGTGCATCCCTTTGAGGTGACTACAGGCAGCCATTTTTTTTATAATATATTGTTTGGGAGGAAGCAGTGATTTAGAGCTGTTTGGGGAGATTTAGCAATGTATTTATGCCAGCTGTCTGGTGTAAATATATGGAGAAATATATTCAGAAAGTGTGTCATATTCATAAAGCACCTGTTTCAATTTCCAAATTCAGTTATTTTAGTTTCTTTTTTTTTTAATTAAAAAAATTCATGCATCTAATTTAATTTAAAAAAAAATGAAAATTTATCTGAAATGTCAATGATATTTGTATTTAACTTTGCTTTGGGGTCCTGTGTTTGGACCTCCACTGATGAAATATTGATGGCTAATGCTAAGCATAGATTATCAAAGTTCTAGTTCAGAATATCCTAATTCTATGATTATTATTATTATTATTATTATTACTACTTATAAACCAATGTCTTTACATGCTGTAGGTTGCTCTAGGGTTAACGCACACTTGTATTTTTACATTTGCACTTGTATTTCCAGAACAGATTTGACGTGCCCTCATTTCTATTGTAAATTAGCCCTTTAATGAAAACACGAAACCATGGTAAAAATTGTGTGAGGTTTTATATCTTTTCTTTTATTTCATCAAACCTGTCACCTCTTACTTCTTCTATGCGCCTTCCTGGGACTTTTCTTGTGCCCTGCTCACTGTTAATTGACTTGTTTTATGCCCTCACAACGAAAGGCACTGCACAATGATGACTTTCCGAAGCGGAATAAAGCACAGCTTTCCCCCGTCATTACCCGAGCCCACCGTGTGGTTTATGCACCTTGTTCTAAGCGTTGCTTTCTTCCGTAAATCAAGGCATTAAAGAAAATAATAGAATTTGAATTATTGACTTTTGAATGGAATTAACATGTTTGTAACCAGTGTAATTATGATCTACCGCGTCCTTATGCAATAATGTCATGGCAATGGTTCCTCTTTAATTGAATACAAAAGTACATTTCTTAAAAAAAAAGAAAAAATGGGTCTTTGTCCTTCTTGCATCAATGTGGATGTTGCTGCTGCTGCGTCTTATTTGTACTCCCTTGTTCAGTTTCCATACAGCGCTGTGAGTAATGGCTTTAATAGTAAACTGACACAGATAATTACAGCAATCCACAGTCTACAAGGCGGCTTGCAGGGAAATCTGCTCATTTCAAGCGTTTTTTCGAACAAAGCTAAAACTCTGCTCCAGAATCACCGGTGAAATATATCGCCTTTCATGTCTCTCCTCTCTCCATGCACTTTACTCAATATTTTTTGTGCCAGCGAAAATAAATCCATAAAAAGATTCAGATGGTGGTGTGGGGGATGTTGAATGAATAAAACATGGTGGGTCGTTTTGTACAGATATATATATATATATATATATATATATATATATATAAAGTGATTGATTAATTATTAAAATAAAAGCAATGGGGATAATGGGCCTAAATGAAATCTATAATTCTTCTGGAGTGTTAAGTCGTGCAATCATACACAGAAGCCAAAATCTGAGGAGTTTTATGTGGACGTGTTCTGGTTCTCTGCTTCCTGTTTATGTGATCCTGGATTTCCTTCAAGACCATAAAACACTGTCACGTGCGCCCGTTAAAATGGGTCGTTTGGTTTTGTCCCTCGCTCAGGATCATCTGTTAGCATCTCTGGAGGACATGGCATGTCTGTGTATTAGGTGACGTCCACCTGGGAAAGATATGCTGGAAATTTTCTGTCCTGATTTACAGATGGAACATCTTTAATGGTATAAAGCAAGTGTTAGAGGTTTGAACAAATATCATCCCCATTCTACATAAATTGACCTCAGAAATTGAGGCCAATTTACTGTATGTCATGGATTTGGTGCAGATTTTCCCCATTGAGTTGAAGATTGGATCAGCAGCACAATGCAGTCCAGACTATACTCAGGGGTGCACCTAGTCTTTCTGCTGCCTGTGTCGAAGACTGAAAATGCCCCCCCTCCGCTTCGATGCCAATTTCTTGACCTAAACCCTTTGCCAAAATGAAAGTGCTCATTGCCCATGTCCCTTCCACTGCCCCCTCTTACCACTACCTGGTGATCGCCTCATCTGGCCTCATTGGTGGCGCTGTACATATGAAAAGGTTTATGTATACAGTACATATATACAGACAATTGCACTAAGCATGAACAAGAATTACAAACTGGTACACAAGGAGAGAGGAGCCTGCCCCTGAGGGCTTACAATCTACATGGTATGGGAGAAGGACACAGTAGGTGAGGGTAAAGCTGGTCACGGCGGTATAGCGGCAGCAGTGTCACTGGTCGTAGGCTTGTCTGAAGAGGTAGGTTTTTGTTTGTTTTGTTTTTTGAAGGTTTCCACTGCCTTAGTTGCCCATAGCAACCAATCAGATTCCTCTTTTCATTTTTGACAGCTCCTTTGGAAAATGAAAGGTGGATTCTGATTGGTTGCTTTGGGCAATTCAGCTAGTCCTACTTTACACCAGTTTGATAAATGACCCCATATATTCAGGTGGACTATAGGTGATGTATACGTGCTTCTATAAGACTGTACCGTAGCAGGTCCGAGTGTTAGATCCAAAATCCAGCCCAGTACAATTAGTCTGTCTAAATGAGGCCTTATTCAGATCAGATATGAAAGATGGTGGAAAAGTCTACAGTAGTCTTCAACACAAACTGTCCTACTATTACAAGGAACACCTCCATACCACCTCATATGAAAGCTATACTAAATACAAATGTCAGTCAGTGAATGGCCGCAGCTGTGACATGTCCTCAATGTGTTACGTGCCACACTGACACATGGGGGGCGCATCACACGCATCGGCTGTAGAGGCCACGTGACCAGCAATAACATGATGTTGATGCAGAGAGATCAGAGAGCTGCAGAGGAACAGGAAGAGCGAAGGAGTGGGGATCAGGTATCATTCCCTCTGCAGGTCCGGCCACACTGGCTCAGTCTGAAAGGCCCCTGAGGATGAACAACCCCTTTAATGATAAAGGCCTTGCAGGCAGGGGTGCATCACCAATGAGGCCATGTGAGGAGATTGCTTCAGGCAGCACGTGCTAGGGGCAAGAGGAGGGCAGTGGAAGGGACATGGGCAATGAGCGCTTTCATTGTGGCAAAGGGGTTAGGTTAAGAAATTGGCATGGGGGGGGCGCTGTTTCAGTTTTCGCCTCAGGCATCAGAAAGGCTAGGTGCACCCCTGCTTGCAGGTCAAGAACTAAAGAAGATCTCGGCTACAGAGACGGAGCTGTGACAACCTTCAAGTCCACGCAATACTTACTATATACATAGACATTTTAAGACTGGATGTTAACAGCTACAATTTTAAAGTAAATCAGTGATGAAGAAATAATGATCACTTTTACATGAAACAACATTTTAAAATGACAAAAAAAGCAATAAGGAACCTAATGCAGATCATGTGTAGTCACGTTTTTAAAAGAGAAACTCTTCTTTCATATTTCTTTCATTCATTTCATTTCATTTTTTTTTTGCCGATGAAGAACTGGTCATAAATCTGAACATATAGACTTATTTTTTTCTCCACTCTCCTGAAGAATCCTGGTATATAATTGGCAAACAATTATTCAAACTAGTACCCAATAGACAATGCTGCCATCTACAGCTTTCTACTGGTAGTGCACTGTATCTGTTGAAGTTTGTCTTGATTGACTGGTAAGTGCAATTATTGAATATGGATATAGAAATACATGAAATAATACACAGCACATATAGAAAATGCATGGACTGCATTGCAGCACTTCTGTGTGGTGCATGTCTGCTGCTAACTCCACTCAGACACTCTTAGTACTTTTGCCAGTAGTACAAAGTAGAAAGTCCTGTGCCATATAACTGCATAAGGTTATGTTCACACATGGTAAATTTCAGGAGCCTACACAGATCTTATATATCCTCATAGCAAAACTTCATATGCCCCCATTGAGATTTGTCCCGAACTTACAATAAGCTTAATAATAGATGCTACATCTTGGTCTGTACAGATAATTTTACTGCAGTTACCTGCTTATCTATATACAGAGGTGATATCATTACAGGCAGGATTAGAATGAGAGATACGACTGGATCCACTATTCACAAAAGTTGAAAGGATATGTGTTTCTATCTGGTTTTAATTGGCAGGTAACATTTTTGGTGGGAAAAGGGTTGTGCCCTGCGTCACCCACTTTACCTGCCTTTTGTGTCAAAAAAAGAGGAACAGGTACTGTAATCATAATGGACCTGTTCTATAATAATAACCGGTTTGAGAGGCTTCCTCTTACACAATGTATTATAAAACAGAATGCCTGCGGCCATCACTAGGAGGAGCTCAGTACATAGGAATGGATACAGTTACTATTGACGGAATCTGTAAAAATCTAGTGGTGACTGCATGAAAATGAAGAGTTTTCATGTCGGGAATAGAAGAAAGAGTTCAGTTCTAGAGCCCACCTACCCTAGGCCTCACACTGGTTGCATGGTCTGCCTCCATGGTAGGTACACCACTTGTAGATCTGTGTGTGAATTTCTGCACCTGTCCCATTCATGTGATTATAGAAATCAATGCACAACCCCATTCATCTGTCTGGATTGTTTGCTATAAATCTGCCGTGTGTGACTGTACCCTAATAGTATTTTGTGCCCTGTAATAGCTTATGTAATTACTGAACATCTGACAGCTTTCTGACTGCATGGATGGCCCTATGTTTTGCTTAGAAATGCAGGTGGTGACCAGATATATTCGGGGTGGTCACACTGTAGCTCCCGTACCTTTTTGATTAGGCTCATGAACTCAATTAGACACAATAAAAAATATATGACTGCAGCTTGTGAGCTTGGAAGCTGAAGTCATCTGTGTTGGTCCTATGTTCATGTGTCCTCCCATTGCTGAGAAAAATGATGATGTTTTAATATATGCAAATGAGCCTCTTGGAGCTACTGGGACGTTGCCATTACACTTAGAGGCTCTGCTCTCTAAGCAACTGCTGTCCTTTGATTGACAGGGCCAGGTGTGATAATGTTTACACTGCCTGGCCCTGCCAATCAAAGTGCAGCAAGATCGGCAGTTGCAGAGAGAGCCTCTAGGTGTAACGGCAATGCCCCCATTGCTCCTAGAGGCTCATTGGAATATATATTAAAACACCATTTTTCTCAGCAATGTGGACACATATGGACAAGGGACCAACACAGATGTCTTCAGATGCCAAGTACACATGTAACAGATCAGCCAGTGTCATAGGTACAAATCTACTGATTGGGTTGACCTGGATTTTGTTAATGATGGCCTATCCTCAGTATCTAATCGCTGGAGGTCCTCTTTGTACAGTAAGAATTCCTAGGACTGGAAGATTGCCATAGCTCCATCTCTGTCTTAAAGGGAACGTGTCATCAGAAAATGACCTGCGGTTTAAATCACTTTTTTTTGTGTAACATATTTTTAAAGAATTTTTTATAATGTTTTTAATTTTACATGTATTGCATACATTTAAACAAAAAATATTAAATCCTGCAGTTTTTGCACTGTCCACTATGACTAATAATTGGTGCCACTTCTTTGTTTATACAGATCCCTTTACTGAAGTTATCTGCTTATCTGTCATTCTAATCCTGCCTGTAATGATATCACCTCTGTGTATAGATAAGACAGGATCCACCATTCACAAGAGGTGATTGTCAGCACTTATCTATTCTTTCCTTGTACAATGACCTCTGCACAGGTCACAGAGCATGCCCAGAAAACTCTCCCATAGAAGTCAATGAGGTCCCCTCCTGTCCACTCTGTCTGTGGCCCATGGTGCTGCCATAAAGCAATTTTCTTAATGCTTTCTAAATGCTGTTAAAAGCAGCTCAGGCAAGAGGAATACCCTTATAGTCACATTGAGGAAATAGAATAAAAAAAAAATCAGAAAATAAAAACTGATTAGAAAAAAGGATATGTGCTACTATCTGATTTTAACTGGCAGATAACATTTTTGGTGAAAAATTTCCTTCAAGGGGGTTGTATTACTTTAGCAAGTGGCATGTATCATGTAAAAAAAGTTAATATAAAGCACTTACTAATGTATTGTTATTATCCATATTGCCTCCTTTGCTGTCTGGATTCATTTTTCCATCACATTATACACTGTTCGTTACCCTGCAATCCATCAGTGATGGTTGTGCTTGCACTCTATGGGAAAAAGCACCAGTCCATGTGTGCTCCCATGGTCCTGGCCACCAGAGAGGCCGGCACTTTTTCCTATAGTGTGCAAGCACGACCACCACTGCTGGATTGCAAGGTGGTCGTAGTTACTCAAAAAAGTGATCGCCGTAGCTCTTTGTATTTGTAAATGTACATGATAACCTCTTTGGGTTATTTGCTTTTGCTCATGTGGAATATCTCAAGTGATATCATTTCACTATGGAGGTAAATTGTAAAGATCTCAGCAGAAAATAGCCTACAGACATTCCCTGTAATGTCATTTGGAGGTATGCCATCGGCATAGCCATGTTCTTTAGAAGTTCTATGATTTGACCTCCTAGAAGTTGTCTGACCTGTCTCCTCTTATGAAGGATGGAGTCTCTGAGCACTTCATCATTGTGCTGGGTGTGCGGAGGGTGACAGCTTGATGGATTGTTCATTGCTGGAAATTCTGACAATGAAACGATAGCGCCAATAAGAAATAAAACAAAATTGCATTTTAAATTCTTGCGATTACATTTTTTCCCAGTGCAATGATGTAAACTGGATCTCTGAGATCACTATGGTAACACATAGCTGTATATGAGGCTGGCTCGCCGTTGTGGACACTTGAGTATTATTTCTGGATAGATGTTTAATTCTATTTTAACTGAAAATTAGGACTGTTATGTACAGAACGTAAGCTGAGCTGTTTTCGTTCGCATCGTTCAAAAGAACCTTAAAGAGGACCTGTCACCTCTCCTGACATGTCTGTTTTAATAGCTTCATGTATTCCACATGTAATAACAATTCTGGAACATATATTCTTATGTCTCTATGTTGTAACATTCCTTTATTATTTCTACTAGAAGTTATGAATGAATTGCTAGCAGTCTGCAGTAAGGGTACAGAGTGGAAGTAACAAGTTGAGGGTGTGTACCTGCATAGTCTGACAATGGCAGCACTGATTGGATAGAGTGATGTGCAGGTACTCACCCCCAACTGGTTACCACCCTCTGTACCCTTCCGGCAGACTGCTAGCAATTCATTCATAACTTCTAGTAGGAATAATAAAGGAATGGCACAACATAGAGCCATAAGAGTAGATGCTCCAGAATTGTTATAAGATGGATAATGCATGAAGCTATTAAAACATACAGGAGAGGTGACAGGTCCTCTTTTAAACCTAGATATAAAGGCTAAAAAAGAAAATAAAGATAAAGTTGCACACCGTCAGTCTGCAGGATTATCTGCATGTAGTTCTTATAGAATTCCAGGAATTTCCTTCCATTTTCAGTGAGAAGGTGGTTTCGGAGGAGCAGCTTAAAATTATTTTTCTTCTACTGCAGAAAAAGCAGTGGGGAGATGTTCCTTGTGCAGTCAGCTGTCTTACAGCCAGATGTAGGTTTGTGTAGAGAAGAAGGGCAAATTGCTTATCTCCTGGGACATATATAGAAAAGTTTTTTACATAGTTTTCATCTTAATAAGTCAAGGAGGTAGAGGCATCATGATGGGAGCCAGGGGCGTAGCTATAGGGGGTGCAGAGGTAGCAGTTGCTACCGGGCCTAGGAGTCTGAGGGGGCCCAAAGACCCTTGTGCCACATAAGAAGACACCAGTATTATAGAAAGTGCATGATAGTGAAGTTACACCTCTGACTGGAAGGATGGGGTTAGGTTGAGAATTTAGCCTGGGGGGTGCTGTTTAAATTTTTGCATCAGGCATCAGGAAGGCTATGTGGTTCCCTGGCCACAAAGCACTGAGGGAAGGGGGGGCCCAATCTGAACTATTGCACCAGGGCCCATAAGCCTTTAGCTACGCCCCTGATGGGAGCTTATCCGGCTCATATTGAAAACAGACACTGTAAAACAGGAGTGTGACAGCGGAACAGTAGTGTATTTGGATGTAGGGAGTTTGGAGCTTCCTGGCTGCTTACACGGGGGTATAAAGCACAGTTACACGGGGGTATAAAGCACAGTTACACGGGGTATAAAGCACAGTTACATGGGGGTATAAAGCACAGTTACATGGGGGTATAAAGCACAGTTACATGGGGGTATAAAGCACAGTTACACGGGGTATAAAGCACAGTTACACGGGGTATAAAGCACAGTTACATGGGGGTATAAAGCACAGTTACATGGGGGTATAAAGCACAGTTACACGGGGTATAAAGCACAGTTACATGGGGGTATAAAGCACAGTTACATGGGGGTATAAAGCACAGTTGCCAATAGTTCTGGAGAGCAGGTGAGAGTAAGTGTTACCGGAAAAGAAACAGGGGAGCAGAGATTTTTCAGCTGCAGAAACAACATCATCCATATGTATGGAAGTGACTTTGAGTTGCAACATTGTTTGCTATAAATCTGCCATGTGTGACTGTACCCTAATAATGTTTTGTGCCCCTTAATAGCTTATGTAATTACTGAACACCTTCTGACTGCATGGATGGCCCTATGTTTTGCTTAGAAATGCAGATGCGCAGACAGGGGAACCTCTATGTGTAACGTCAACGCCCCTGTTGCACCTAGAGTCTCATTTGCATATATTAAACCAACATTTTTCTCAGCAATGAGGGCACATATGAACATGGATCCAACACAGATGTCTTCAGCTACCAAGTGCACATGTAACAGGTCAGCTAGATTCATAGGTACCAATCTGCTGACAGGGGGTTGACCTGGATTTTGCTAATGATGGCCTATCTTCAGTATCTAATCGCTGGAGGTCCTTTTTGTATAGTAGGAATTCCTAAGACTGGAAGATTCTCATACGTAGCTCTGTCTGTGTCTTGTCTAGTTCTTGACCTTTATCATTAATGGGAATGTGTCATCAGAAAATGACCTGCTGTTTCACATTTTTATGTTTAACATATTTTTAAAGAATTGTTGATGATGTTTTTAATTTTCCATGTATTCCATACATTTAAACAAAAAAGATAAAATCCTGAAGTTTCTGTAAGCAGAGATTTTTCAATTGTACCCCAGTGGGAGGCTAGTGGGCACCTTTCCTGAGCATTTTAGGGCAGTCCTGAATTTGGGGCTTTAAAGTCCTACATTTTTTTTGCAGCTTTGAAAGAGCTGCACAGGAGAGTGGAATAGGTGTTTTATGCTTTATTTTAAGGCTGTTACTGCTGTTGACTAAATGCCCCGCTATGAAGGGTTGAGCATGGACGCGGCTCCACTCATCCTGACACCAGGCCTGAGCACTGGCGTCCTGTGTGTCTTTTGGGAAAATGTATTCTGATATTCTTCATTGAACCTCACTTCATTTTGTAGTATTGCAAGTGCTAGCCCTCCTTTGGCTCTGTGTGCAGCTGTTAGGCTGTTTCTTATATGTCAATCAGCTTCTGCTATATATGCAATACTATTTGTCTCATTCTCTGCCTGAGCAATAGGTTCACTAGTCTGCTAGTCCCTGCTAAATTGTGCTGTATTTGATTGTCTTCCCGATTCCTGGATTCTGACCCTCTGCTGCCCGATCCGACCTGTGCCTGATTACCTTATTGACCCTTTGCTGCCTGCCCTGACCTTGGGCCTGTTTCTTGGATTTGCACATACTCAGCTTGCCCTGACAATGGCTTGTTACTGAATACAAGTTTACCTGACCCTTTGGTGCATTGCAAAGAGCTTCTACTTTTCAAATAGTAAGTATAGCAGTAATTCAATTCCGATTTCTCCATGTTTCCAGCGTTTGCATGTGTGTTTGAGCATGGAACAGTGTGCCGCTGTATATAGTGTTTGTTTGCTTTTCCCTCTGCAGTGTCTGTACCATATTTTCTTAGTAAAAACTTTTTTTTCCTTCAGTCTAAGATCAGCGCTGATTATTGGTGACCTCTAGAAAAGGTGAAGCAGAAGGATTTTCCTTTTAGCTGCCTAGAAGCAGTTCTGCATCCTAACTATTTAGATGAAACACAAATACAGTATAAATAATCCACCCACAGAGGCAGTGAATGTATTAGGGGCCATAGAAACCCCCTAAAGCACAATCCAAGCCATAGACCATCAAGTAGGAAGACCTGCTCTAGAAAATTGACATGTCTGATAAATCTTTTATAGCTTTCCCATTATATTGTGGTAGGCAACTTAAAATACTAGATAAAGTGCATTTTATGTAAAATATTTCAAACATAACATTGACTTCTCCATTTATTGCAGAAAGTTGGAACATTTGAAACAAAAGTAGTGGTAATATAGCAATGCTATATTGTAACAATAGAGAAAGATGTCTAAAGATCATGTATGGACAAGTGTGGGCACGGAAAATGATAAAAATAACACCATCTTATCTGTGCGCTAAGAGGCTTTTCCATTACTGCGGCCATTCAAAGTGTAAGGATTCTGGCACTTAGACCCCACCACCACAGCCACCACCACTTTCAGAATTATGTATCAGGCTACACAAGGTTAGCTTGTAATCTGTAACTATGGGGAAACCTATTTCTACATAGGAGCTTCGGTACTAAACGGCGGAAGGTTTGCCAACACTTTTGTAATGGGCACGCCCCTTTAAGAAGGGTCAGTCACGAAAATTGTGAATATTATAAATATTTGTGAAGTTCTAACAATAGTATAATTATGGTAACTTAAGTAGTTATTAAAGGAATGGTTAATAATGTGCCATATAGCGGATTACCGAAGTCTCCATATGGATAGTAAAATGCTGCCAAATATGTTTTCCCACAAAATTGAACACAATATCTGAAGTTGAGTTGCTGTTGAAACCTCTAGTCCTCATAGAACAGGGGTCCTTCAGCGCTCCAGCTGCTGTGAAACTACTACTCCCAGCATGCATACTTCCACTACTCTTTTCAGAACTCATAGAAATGAATAGAGCATGCTGGGAATTGTAGTTTCACAACAGCTAGGGTGCCGAAGGTTGCTGACCCCTGTCATAGAAGTTTCTATGGCATTAGATGTACGCTTGCCCTCTACATGGGCAGTTTAAAGGGGTCCCATGACTAATGTAAAAAATGAAGATCTGCCTTCATGTAGTGTATGACAATTTCTAACAAAGCTAGAACTAGCCCTGTACCTTACATGGATCCAGAGATCTCCACATTCATTGTTCTGCTAGATTTATATCAAGCTGACAGCTTGTCTTTTCTTCTGCAGCTCAGGGGGGGCGTGTCCATGCTCTCCCTATCACAGCTCAGGAGGCAGTTAAAAGATAAAACTGAGCATGTGCGGCCATCTCAGTGAGCTGGACAATGACATAAGGAAAAAGAACAAACAGCAGGTGGCGCTATACAGATACATTTTATTGAATAACTCAGTGGCTATGCTACATTTTTAGTTACACGCAATTACAAAAGTAATGAGATCCAGGTGCTGGTTTGAAAACTGTAGAATATTTTTTCGTGGGACAACCCCTTTAATGTTCTTGATCCCTTTAAAGAAAATAATCAATAGGGAAGCCAGAACAAGGGTTATAATACCTTTCTAGGGATATTGGTGGATGCCCATAGGCTCATTTAGCTGGCTCCTGCTTCCTAGCAGCAGTATCAATAAGCATTTATATTGTGCCATATGCACTAAGCTTGAAGGAACTAGGAAATTGTCTATTTTGCACTCCACAATCTGGCCCTGGAAGGGTCAGTTGAATATGCAAGTTGTCCTTGGATGGAAGAGGATTGTGGCAGTCTAGAACCAGTCAGCCAAATTCACCAATTTTGTTGTGATAAGCTGATGATTTCATGAGTAGGAAGTTCTCCTGAAGTGGGGTAAACAGAAATTGGAAATGTTGGATCCGTTATTCTCACATGAGAAAAGCTACTACCAAAGAGGCCTGGCAGTGGCCTATTCTCCATCTCCACATTGAAATCAGCTTGCTCATGTAGCTGACTGCTTTCTGGATGGGTTTAAGGCTATGACTACATAGTGGTCTTGGGTGTGACAGCTGTTGCGCCACCAAGGATCACAGTGTAGCACTAAAGCCATAGAAATGAAGGGAGTCACAGCGCAACTCGTACATTTGCTGTGACCACCACCCTAGAATCACAAAATGGGTTGGATTGTTTGCGTTTCTGGGGTTGCAGTCAAGGCAAATGTGCAAGTTGCGCCGTCACCCTATTCATTTTGATGGCTGCAGTGCTACACTGAGATTTTTGATTATGACACACCAGTCATACCCAAGATTGACATGTAGCCCTAGCTTCAGGGTAAGGCCACACAGTCCGTTTTTTGAAGAGGTTTTGGAAGGCAAAATCAGGAGTGGATAATAAAAGGAGGGAAAGTATAAAGAAACAGGTATAACTTCAACTCGCTCCTGGTTTTGGTCTCTAAAACTGCTTCAGGAAACCTGAACATGTGGCTGTAGTCTAAGGGCTACATGAATAAAAATCTCCATAGGCGTCTCCATAGTTACAGACTACAAAAACAAACCTAGTGTAGTCTGATTCTGTAATCACATATTACTCCACTTCCCATTTACACAAGACTGCAGGATCAGACTACACTAGGTTTGTTTTTGTAGTCTGTAACTATGGAGACACCTATGGAGATTTTTGTTTGTGGCCTGTAACCTTGGGGACATAAAAGTCTGTATAATAGCCATATACACAATAAGGCATGGTGTATAAAAAGAAGACTATTTTCCAAGATGCTTAATTTTTTCTATTTTAGAAACATTGGCAGTTTTGACACAATAAAAAAACGATTGGGCAACACTGAATTATCTAAACATCTAGCATCTTAGGTCTTGAGATTCACTTACTATTGGGCCAGGGGACTTATACTGGTGCCTCACATCAGCGTCACCCCTTACATTCATAATCTGCCGTGTATGGAGCAGGAAATTCAACAGAAGCAGGTAAAAATAACCCTGATCACATATACCGTGACAGCTCATCTAATTCAGGGACAATAATAATAGATATTTGGAGTAGAGCTGTCACATTTATTTTAGCAAACCGTGCTTCAACCTAAAACTGCAGACTGTTGTGTTATGTAATAAGAATTCAATCTGTGAAGGAATAATGATCATGATCAGGTTAGGCTCATCATCTTCATGTTTGTTTCTATGTAAATCTGCTTACAAGAAGAAACTTAATTGCTACATATACGAACAACACAAGTGCCAATGCAGAGCGTTCATTTTCCGTTCCGTGGTAATGGAGACTCCTGTAACAGTACCGTGGTCACAGTTTATCCAAGTAACGATGCTAAATATGAATTTTGCACATTATATGTCACACCTTCTCTAGTATAAATGGGATGCTGAGCTTCCATTCTACAGTCATGGCCAAAAGTTTTGAGAATGATACAAATATTAATTTTTACAAAGTCTACTGCTTCAGTTTTTATAATGGCAATTTGCATATACTCCAGAATGTTATAAAGAGTGATCAGCTTAACAGCAATTACTTGCAAAGTCAATATTTGCCTAGAAAATGAACTTTATCCCCCAAAACACATTTCAACATCATTGCAGCCCTGCCTTAAAAGCACCAGCTAACATCGTTTCAGTGATTGCTCCATTAACACAGGTGTGGGTGTTGATGAGGACAGGGCTGGAGATCAATCTGTCATGATTAAGTAAGAATGACACCACTGGACACTTTAAAAGGAGGCTGGTGCTTGGCATCATTGTTTCTCTTCTGTTAACCATGGTTATCTCTAAAGAAACACGTGCAGTCATCATTGCACTGCACAAAAATGGCCTAACAGGGAAGAGTATCGCAGCTAGAAAGATTGCACCTCAGTCAACAATCTATCGCATCATCAAGAACTTCAAGGAGAGAGGTTCCATTGTTGCCAAAAAGGCTCCAGGGCGCCCAAGAAAGACCAGCAAGCGCCAGGACCGTCTCTTAAAAGTGTTTCAGCTGCGGGATCGGGCTACCAGCAGTGCAGAGCTTGCTCAGGAATGGCAGCAGGCAGGTGTGAGTGCATCTGCACGCACTGTGAGGCGGAGACTCTTGGAGCAAGGCCTGGTCTCAAGGAGGGCAGCAAAGAAGCCACTTCTCTCCAGAAAAAACATCAGGGACAGACTGATATTCTGCAAAAGGTACAGGGAGTGGACTGCTGAGGACTGGGGTAAAGTCATTTTCTCTGATGAATCCCCTTTTCGATTGTTTGGGACATCTGGAAAACAGCTTATTCGGAGAAGACGAGGTGAGCGCTACCACCAGTCTTGTCTCATGCCAACTGTAAAGCATCCTGAAACCATTCATGTGTGGGGTTGCTTCTCAGCCAAGGGAATCGGCTCTCTCACAGTCTTGCCTAAAAACACAGCCATGAATAAAGAATGGTACCAGAATGTCCTCCGAGAGCAACTTCTCCCAACCGTCCAAGAGCAGTTTGGCGATCAACAATGCCTTTTCCAGCATGATGGAGCACCTTGCCATAAAGCAAAGGTGATAACTAAATGGCTCGGGGAACAAAACATAGAGATTTTGGGTCCATGGCCTGGAAACTCCCCAGATCTTAATCCCATTGAGAACTTGTGGTCAATCATCAAGAGACGGGTGGACAAACAAAAACCTACAGATTCTGACAAAATGCAAGCATTGATTGTGCAAGAATGGACTGATATCAGTCTGGATTTGGTCCAGAAGTTGATTGAGAGCATGCCAGGGAGAATTGCAGAGGTCCTGAAGAAGAAGGGTCAACACTGCAAATATTGACTTGCTGCATTAACTCATTCTAACTGTCAATATAAGCTTTTGTTACTCATAATATGATTGCAATTATATTTCTGTATGTGATAAAAACATCTGACAAACACACATAAAAACCAGAGGGCAGCAGATCATGTGAAAATATAATATTTGTGTCATTCTCAAAACTTTTGGCCATGACTGTATACACTGAATTCTAGTGGGACTTGTTCTGTATATATACCCCTCCCCCAATTCCATGAATATTTACCACCTTAAATGGGGTAGGGGATAACTATCAGATCTGCGGGGGCCATACCGCTGGAACCCCCACCAATCATGAGAATGGTGGACCCGTACCCTCGGTACCTCCCTGCAGCTCGCCTGAGAAGAACAGAGTGGCTGGTTGCACATGTGGGCGGCCGTTCCATTCATTTCTATAGTAGTTCCGGAGATAGATGAGCGTTGTACTCGGCTAACTCCAGAACTCCCATGGAAATGAAAAGAGTGGTGCACGCATGTGCAACTGGCCACTCCAGTCATTTTTGGGCAGCTGCAGAGGGTACAAGGCCAGGCTTGGACTGGCTATCAGGGGTACAGGTGAATCCCCCAGTGGGCCCCTGAGCAAGGTGGGCCCCTAGTCTCCCACACTCTGCACAAGTGGCGCATAACACAGTAGACTTACTGCACTACATACATATATTCAGTGTACAGCACCTCAATGAGCCTATGTTCCTATAAAAAACGTGATAGATTATTAAAGAAACTCCCCAGTTTATTATTATAGACCCGGTCAGAGCTGAGATGACTTCTAGGTATAGAGGAAAGCCACCAGTGTCCTCTTCTCACCAGTATCTTGCTGCTGTGTGAGCAGGTAATATTTGAAAGTATCCGTACAGTGGGCCCCCAAAATAAATTTTACTGGTGGGCCTTAGGCACCCCAGTCTGACACTGTACAGGGCCCCTGTTCTCATGATCAATGGTGGTCCCAGTGCTAGGATCCCCATTGATCTAATAGTTATCTCCTATCCTGTGGATAGGGGATAACTTTATCTAAACCGGAACACCTTTAAAAGTTACCATGAAGAGGATACTTCCTTACAGGTTTTCATCTGTATAACATTCGTTGTCACTTGATCTTATCACATTCACCGCTGTGGTAATTTGTCCAGTAATATTGCAATGTGTTGAAAGGTCCATTTACAGCTTTGAGTTTGTGAAAGGCCTTAAGGGTACAGCCACACAGTCAGGCTTCTGCATGCAGTTTTGGAAGTCAAAATCAGGAGTGTGTCATAAAAGGAGAGAAAGTATACTGGACAGATCCTCTTTTATGAATTCATTCCTGGCTTTGGCTTCCAAAACTGAATGCAGAAACTAGACCGTGTGGTCGTACCCTCACTGATTATATATATACTGATATATTTGCTTACTTCAGCCAGTAGCCGTGCTCGTAGAAGAAATAACGTTCCATGCCACACACTTTGTAATGGTTCAGTATTGTTCCAGAATAATCACATGCTCAAATCTTTGGAAAGATTGGGAAAATGTTTAAAATTGTTACATTTCGGTCAAACTTTGTATAACTATTCTGTTAAAAAAATATTCACTCCCTTAAATGTTTTTATGTTGTATTGAAAGTTGATTAAAAAAGGTCATCTGCTTTGGATAATACATTTTTTGAGAAATTTTTCATGATGATGAGTTAAACAAAAAGTGTCTAGCTGCTGGAACCAGAAGATAAAACCTGGGGAAGGAGAAAGGGGTTCCCTTGCATGGGAAATGAAGTACTAAAGATCACCTGTAGGAATCTATGCAATGTGCCCTCCAGAGCTGGACATCGATATCGTTGTGAGGCCATAGTTTAAAAGTCTGTGCAAGTACGGTACGTACTGTCAGATTTGCACAATTGTTCCCCATACCTAACCTGAGTTGTCAAAAACAGCCACAAATTGTCATTTGCCTTGAAGGCTGGACTCAACTGTCTAACGAGGCAAAAAAATGTCTAAAATACATAATAAATAAGGCACAAGGCATGTATGTTTTCTTAGGTAATATTAGATTTGGAGTGGGAACAGTGTAAATTCGGTTTTGTTGGTTTTATAATAATTCTGGACAGTACAGTACCAGTCTGGTGCCAAAAATATAAATAAGGGCATAAGGCACAGAGTTCAGGGTGAGAAACTTGCTGTGTAAGGCAGTTTCTCATTCTGACAGAATTATGTCAGTGTAGTTCAATAGTGCAGGTCTAACGGGGACACACAGCACACAAACGTATTTTATTTCGGTGTCCGTTATTTTATTTTTTTTTGCGGACCGCATGCAGAATCATTCATTTCAATGCGTCCACAAAAAAAACGTTTCCGTATGTCAATATGTCCGTTCTGCAAAAAAATAGAACATGTCCTATTATTGTCCGCATTATGGACAAGGATAGGACAGCTCTATTAGGGGCCAGCTGTTCCATTCCTCAAAATACAGAATGCACATGGACGTCATCCCTATTTTTTGCGGATCTGTTTTTTTTGCTGACCACAAAATACATACTGTCATGTGCATGAGCCCTAAGACTTTGAGATCCTGTGAGACGAGCAGAGTTCAGAACCGGAGATCTCACTGCCACACACACACAGTTTCACGCACTGAATCCGCTCATGTGTGTCTGCCCTTGGATCTCACGAGCAAGGACAACCCATGGAGAACTACTGTGCATGAGGCGATTGCCAATTGTCGCCAGATTTCAGGGCTAAGCGTCAGATGATGATGATGCCTGGCCCTGTCAATCAGTGGAGGAGAGGGAGTGCCTAAGGGAGAACAGCAGAGGTGAAATGGCACTCCAAGGGGCTACGCCCACCCCTTTATGCTCTGAGAACCATTAGCATAAAAATAAAAATAGGAATTTCTCAATAAAAGCATGTAGGATTGCTGCAAGAAAGCAGTCCGTACACTCAGCATGATCAACCCTTACAGGTAGTATGCCTGGTTTACTAAGGTTGGTCATGCTGGCAAGAGTACACGGTGGGACAGAATTATCAATTACATCACTTTTATGTACATAAAATGTAACAAATTATGACACATTCCATACTTGACAAATAATTTAATACTTTTTACCAGGGGTGTTGGTAGGCTAAAACATTTGGGGCCTGGGCCCCTGATGTTTTGTCCCAGGGCCTGAATGTCCTGCCTGCCAGACAGATACAATTGAATCTAATACACTTCAAGATGTGTAGGACCTGTGATGACATCACAGGTCATGTGATCAGTGCAGACGACAGGGGTTGAAAAGGACCTGCGGTAATGTCACAGTCATGTGACCAGTGCAGGAGAGGATGGCGGTGAAGAGGAGAAGTGGGGAAGAAGCTGTGGTGATGTCTGCTACATCAGGAGAGGTAAGTGAAGGGAGAGGCAGAGAAATGCTGGGAGTTGTAGACATTTAACTGGGACTGTATGTTAGGGCAGTAGGGAGGGATGTTATTATCATGGGACTGTGTGTTGGAGGTGGCTTGGGCAGGGTAATGTTATTTACATTGGATTGTGAGTTGGAGTGGAATGAAGTGATGTTATTTACATGGGACTACATGTTGGAGGTGGCCGGGGAAGGGTGATGTTAGTTACATGGGACTGTATGTTGATGGCGGCTGTGGGAGGGAGTGATGTTATTTACATGAGACTGTATGTTGATGGCGGCTGTGGGAGGGAGTGATGTTATTTACATGGGACTGTATTTTGGAGGGGGCTAGAGAGATGGTGTGATGTTATTTACATGGGACTCTACGGCGGAGGGAAATAGCGTTATCTACATGGGAGTGTATGGTGGAGGGCCTGAGGAATTATAATTTGTGAGGATACTAAAGGGAGGAATATAACTACGGGGGCACTTTAGGGTTGTGGTATTATAAATCCAGGGCGTTCTTTAGGCGTAATTAGGCGTTCTTATTACTACAGGGTTTTTTTTGGAGAGACTTATAGATCCGTCTTATGGGGGCACTATGGGGGCCTTATTACTACTGAGGGGTCTGTAGAGAGCTTTATTACCACTGGGGGAACAATAGGGGGCCTTATTACTACTGGGGGCTCTGTGAGGGCATTATTAATACAGGAGGGCTCTTCTATTAATGGAGGCACTCTTAGCAAGCATTATCACTTTTGGGGGCACTGTTAGGGGCAGTATTACTAATGTGGGCATTCTAAATTAATATTGGCGGGACTATGAGGAGCACTATTACTTTGGGGGGCACTTATTTTCCTTCAGGATAGTATTTGGGGGTATTGGGGAGCACAGCCAGCAGCAGGATGCAGAGACGCGGAGCGGCTGAAAGACATTGTCCGGACCGAATGGAGACGATGATGACAGAGAAGACCTACATCAGAGGAGACGTCACCTGGGAGGCTCTGAATGTGAAGTATGTGCTGCTGTATAGCAGGGGTGGGGCGAGGGTCGACATAGAGAATTGGGCCATATTTATTGGGGCTTGGGCCCAGGATCTTTTGAGACCGTACCACGCCCCTGCTTTTTACACTTCTCAACACTTTTTAAAAAGTGGTGAGAAAAGTATTCAGGGCTTGGTATGATGGAACAAGACCAATGGTATGAGGAGTGTCAGAAATTGGCACAAACTATAGCTCAAATCTATACCAACTGAGAGGTGAAATATTAGTATCATTACTCAAGAAGAAAAACAGTGTTTTGCAAACAGTTGAATGGTGGCAGACTTCCTTTAGCAGAGCCTCCATACAGTCCAGTACACTTACAGCAGAGATTTTGCAAGATTCAGCAGACTGGAGTGGTCACAGTCACAGGACACTCATTAGATCCATGCTGGCCATTGGCATCTACTCACAATACAGTCTCTCAGCCAGCCGTGATCTGTAACCACTTTTGATGTCCAAGGTCATTTCTCACACCAATAGACCCCTTCAGCAACAGGCAGGAGCAGATGAGGAACTTAAAGTGGCCCTGGAAAAAACCTACAAGTGGCCCCATGTTATAGGCGGGTCCCAACTGACAGAAGGCAGGCCCAACATAAGTAGACAGGGCTGGCAATACTTTAGTGCAGCACAAAACACCGCCAAAAACCAAACCAAAACCACAATCCAGCATAAAATACTGCCGCCCCAGCTGCAGTATTAAATTGTATCGCCACCCTGAGGACAGCAATATAAATGAATGCAGGAGGGCACTTCCCACTGTTGGCCAGGTACATAAGTACCTGATGCGCCTAGCATTAATTAATTCAGATCGCTATGTACTCAGAGGAGGGCTAGGGCGACCCCCTGGGCACCGGCCCACTGGAACATTTACCTATAAGGTCTATAGCCTGTCTACCCCTGTCAACAAGAGTCAAGAGCAGATCCAAAGCAAAGACAGTGGTTCAGATCAGAGGGTAAATACTCTTCTCAGCAAACCCATCTTCACCTATGGATCCTCTTCTCTGCTCTTGAGGTCTTGAAGACAGGTACACTCACCTCTCCAGCATGGTTTTTGGTACAATCTGTCACTGACGGACCACAAGGCAGTCCAAACTCCTTCTTATATGAACATGGCTATCTCACTCACCATCAGCTTTCTCAACATCTCTGCTGCCTCTGTGTATATGCATGCAGTCACTTGATTCATTCTGTCCCATCTGTCAGACCCAGGCAGTATTTTTAAGGTTTTTTGAGGTCCTGTGGCACTGACAGCTCATCACTCTCATTGCAGCTCTGTACACTAAAGTACAATGCGTTTTAAGCAGATGCTTCTGCTCCCTGCTTTTTTATGGCTCAAATTTACCTACACTTCCGTTTAGTGAAGTGATGTGTTGCCACAGAGGCACATACCAAAACTCCTCTACCATGTGGCTTCAGCTACGTTACCACAAGAACCTCCTTCTCTGTTGCAAAGCCCTAATATACTTTTGTCAAGCAATGTCCTACCTGTTTACATGTAATTGAATACTCATGGCAATACTAGCCATGGACACCTAAACTTAGATTCATCATTTTTTAGATACCTCATTTAAGGTGCACAAAAGTTGTGCTATATTTTGTGACTTTTTGTGCATTTCTTTGTACTCTATAAAAGTGTCTAGAAATGCTACTCCACTTTTCCTGCTCCATCCTCCTACCGGAATCCACTTTTTAAAAAAGTGTTAGTGATAAATCTGGAGTGAGACTCATTAACAACGCTAACCACCCCCCACCCACCAAAAAGGTTGAGCTCAGATGAGCCCAAAAAGTCGCAAAGGCCCCCTTTTGCATCTTTTGGTAGTCAGAATTCTGGAGTGAAGGCATGATAATTCCGAGCCATAGGCTTGAATTTTGGCTAACGTCACAACATCATTCTAGTAACATAGTAGCATGGGCTCAAAAAAAGACACAAGTCCATCCAGTTCTGTGTAAGAAAGAGAAAAACTGGTATTTTTGGTTCAATCATTTTGAGGTCGGATCATAAAAACAGAGTTGTTACAGGACGTGATTTCAATAAATGGAAGAAAAAGATTGACAAATAGTAAATGTACTTCTGTAACTTCAGATACAAATGAATATATTTACTGCCAGAGCAATAGAAAAAAAATCTCGGTATTTGCATCCCCTGGCCCCATTCTGTCAACATCTCGCTGAGATTGCTGGATGCACACAGATGTATTCTGGCAATGCTCGAGCTTCCATTTCCTCCTGTCTGTTTCCACATATTAATAATAGGATGAGGCTGCTGGCACGTTTAAAGGAAATTAATATTCTATTAAGTTAACTTAAACACGGTCTTGGAAAAAAAAATGCACATATTACATGTCCTTCCCATTGATGTTCTCGCATTATGAAAATTACTGTACATGTTTTTGTATAATAGCCTGAGGCTGAGCTGTTTGAAGGGAAATGGTTTCACATTATCTCCTAAACATTATTATGCTTGTCATCGAAAGTAACATGCCTTCCAAGGGCTTCCTTAGCATCGCTTTGGTAGCTGGTAGTACATCACAACGCTGTCAAGCCAAGCCACTATTGAGGTCAGGCAGAATGCTTCTTGACACCTTAAAACCTTGTGTCTATTACCTCTAGATGCATGGTAAGCGGAAACCATTAATATGCTACCTTTTAGACCATTCTACATTATTTATTAACCTTTTCACTCCAAGCTTTGGAGCGTGCATCACATGCCCGTATTGTGGCCCACGTTCACTTGAATGGGTCCGCAATCCGGACCGGTGGGGAATCGAGGCATAGAATGGAAGCCCACAGAAGCACTATAGAGCCTCCGCACCTCAAACAAAAAAAAAACATGCTCTATTTTTTTGCCGTGCCGTCTTAACCCTTACACTCCCAGCGCCGTACATGTACGGCGCTGGAAGCCGGGACACAAATCCCATCTGATCGGGCGGGTGCAGGAGCTGCGCTCGCCTGATCAGCTGCAGGGGTCCGGGACCGGACCCCTGCTGTATGCACCAGCATTGGTGAAAACACAGATGCCGGTGCATTAACCCTAAGACTGACGCGGTCAGTGCTGAAGTATTGTAATGCATTGTGCAGGGGATCAGACCCCCAAAAGTTGAAGTCCCAGACTGTAACAAAAAATAAAGTAAAAAAAGAAGTTAAAAAAATAAAGTTTAACAAAAATAAATAAAAGTATTAAGTAAAAAAAAAAAGCGTCATTTTCCCAAAATAAAGTTAAAAAAAATTGTAAAAAAAATAAGGAAAAAAGAAAAGTAGGCATATTAAGTCCGTATCGACCTTCTCTATAAAACTATCACATGACCCACCCCACTAGGTAAACGCCATAAAAAATAAAAAATAAAAACAATGCAAGAAAGCCATTTTCTGATCACCTTGCCTCACAAAAAGTGTAATACCAAGCGATAAAAAAGACGTATTAATCCCAGAATGGTACCAATCAAACCATCATCTCATCCCGCAAAAAATGAGAGCCTACCTGAGACAATCGCCCAAAATTAAAAAAAATATAGCTCTCAGAAAATGTCAACACAAAAAAAAAGATTTTATTGTGTTCAAAAATGCATCTAATGTGTAAAACTTACCAAAAATAAAAATGTTAGACATATCGCCACGTCCGTAACAACCTGCTATATAAAAATATCACATGATTTGCCCCTTCGCGTGAATGCTGTAAAAAAAATTAAAAAACTATGTCAAAACAGCTATTATTTTTCACCTTAACTCACAAAAAGTGTAATAGCAGGCGATCAAAAAGTCTTATGTACCCCAAAATGGTACCAATGAAAATGTCACCTCATCCCGCAAAAAATGAGCCCCCCACATAAGACAATAACTCAAAAAAATAACAATCAATGGCTCCCGCAAACCAATTCATCAAAATCTGTGCTGCAAAATCCATATGGCGCTCCTTCTGTTTTGAGTCCTGCCATGTGCCCCCACAGCAGTTTACCACCACATATGGGGTGTTGCCGTATTCAGGAGAAAATGGGTAACAAATTAAGGGGTGCTTTTCTCCTATTACCCCTTGTGAAAATGAAAAATTTGGGGCTAAAGCAATGTTTTATTGCAAGAAATGAAACTTTTCATTTTCACAGCCAAGTGTTTCCAAATTCCGTACAGTCCGTAAAAGGGGGTCAAAGTGGCCAGTACCCCCCTTAGTATATTCTTTGAACGGTGTAGTTTCCAAAATGGGGTCACTTTTTGAGGGTTTCCACTGTAGGGGTACGTCAGGTTCTCTCAATTACAAAATGGTGCCTAAAAACCATTCTAGCAAAATCTGCCTCCAAAATCTGTATGGCGCTCCTTTCCCTCTGACCACTGCCACAAACCCATAGAGATGTTTACCACCACATATGGGGGATTTATGTAAACTTCAGAATCAGAGCAATGTATATTGAGGTTTAGTTTGCTGTTTACCCCATGCTGTGTTGCAAGAAAAAAATTATTAACTTGAATAATCTACCAAAAAATTTAAATTTTGAAATTTCACCTCCATTTTCCATTAATTCCTGTGGAACACCTCAAGGGTTAATAAAGTTTGTAACATCCGTTTTTCATAATTTGAGGGGTGTAGTTTCTAAAATTGGGTCATTTATTAGTGGTTTCCATTAGGTAAGCCTCCCAAAATCACTTTATAGCTGAATTGGTGCTCAAAAAAATTGTTTTGGAAATTTTGTTGAAAATTTGAAAAATTGCTTCTAAACTTCTAAGCCCTCTAACTTCCTAAAAAAATGAAATGACATTTACAAAATGATGCCAACATAAAGTAGACATATGGGGAATGTTAAGTAATAAATATTTTATGAGGTATCACTTTCTGTTTTAAAAGCAGAGAAATTGAAATTTTGAAAATTGAACATTTTTCACAATTTTTGATAAATTTGGGATTTTTTCATAAATAAAGGTGAAATATATTGACTCAAATTTGTGACCGTCATGAAGTACAATGTGTCACGAGAAAACACTCTCAGAATGGCCTGGATAAGTAAAAGCGTTCTAAAGTTATTACCACATAAAGTGACACATGTCAGATTTGCAAAAATCGGCCTGGGATTTAAGGTGAAAAGTGGCTCGGTACTGAAAGGGTTAATCTTGCCGATCATAGACTCATCGAAGGGAATAGGTCCGCCACCGCAAATGGCAAGTACGCAGCCGATGCTCGTGCATTATAGACCGCTATTTGTGGTCCGCAGCACAGGCACGGGATTTGTGTGCATGAGCCATAAGTTGAAGTCAGAGTAGGTGGCACCATTGATGAAGAAGGGGTAAAATTTTGAATCCATACCATGCAAACATGAATGGACTTAGGGACTGACTGAGAACTTAAAGTGGCCCTGGAAAAAAAACCTTAAAAGTGGACCCCATGTTGTAGGGGTGTCCAAATTGACAGAAGGAAGGGGAAACACAAATAAGTAGGGCCAGCAATACCATAGTGCAAAATAATGTCCCAGTAGAAACATATACCACAGAGCAGCACAATATACTGCCCCAAAAGCTGTCCTTCTGTTGTGGCCATCATTTTCTGTCCTCCTCCAGTTGTCTCTGATTAAAATATGGAGCAGGGCGCTTAGGAGGTGGGATGTGGGCCACAGCAATTGAATTCAGAGTGCATGTGAGGTCGCTGATGAGGTACATGAGTTTCTGATTCTCACAGGGTTAATTACTGCTGAGAGTGGTACCTGGCCAGCGGCAGAGATAGGGACTTGGGTGGCGCCATGGGCATCAGCCCACCAGGAAATTTCCCTGTAAGGTATATGGCCAATCCGCCCCTGAATGGACTTCTTACCAGTATCAATTCATGCTGCATTACAGGTATCAGCAAACCTCCAGCTGTGGCAAAACTACAACTCCCAGCCTGCTGTATTCTCCTCTATAAGAGTTGCAAGAACAGCCAACAAAGTGTGCATCCTGAAAGTTGCAGTTTCACAATAGCCAAACTGCTGAAGGTTCCTTTCCCTACTACAATGTACACTGAGTTTCAGGTCATGCTAGTCTTTGGGACTATTAAGAGTAGTCCCTGGTTGCATATTTGTTCAACAGTTTTCTTTTGTATTCCTGAATTGGAATCAATCTTCTTTGTCACCTACTGATCACCAATAGTGAGGATTGTCACCCACTGGCTACAATGAAAACATCTTGGCGCAGTGGTTGGATGACAATCATCAATTTTCTTTCTCTCCTGTGAACATACTGGAAAGGATGTGAACTAGGGTCCAGCATCCATAAAGATGAAGCCTATATTTATAGAATATTCATAAGACAACCATAACAAGTAGAGATGAGCGAAGTTCTTAAAAATTCGAATTAGCTGCTTTGATGAATTTTACAAAATAATTTGCTTAGTTAATTACTTCATCAAAAAGTGCATTTATTTGTAAGTAGCGGGTGCAATGATAGAGAACAGTGATTGTGCCGCCTCCCATCATTGAACCCCTCAGATGCAGCGTTCATTGAGATTGAGATTAATATTAAGGTCTTTCAGGTCTTTCAGGTCTTTCAGGTCTTTCAAATCTTTCAGGGATTAATCATTTAAAAAGAAAAATTGTATTTACCTCATCCATTTGAGCATGAAGAAGCCGCTGTGGCCATCTTGCTTGAAGATCCAGTGCGAAATCTAGCGCAGTGTCTGATGGCGTCATTTCACTAGCTGGAGTGGTGATGTCATACATCACAGTGCACGAGATTTTTTACAGGATCTTACAGGAGCATTTTCGCACTCAAATGGATGAGATGAGTATGAATGTTTTTAAATTTTTTACCACCATTTTAGGGAAAAGTGATTTGTTACCACAAAGCACAAGGAAATTTGGCTTTGCAACTAATCGAATTTTCCATATAATCTGGATCGAAGTCCACTTCGAATACTTCGATTCGCTCAACATCAATAACAAGTATATAAATTATTCTGGGTTAAAAATCCTCCGGGAATACCTTACAGTTCTATAAGCAACTGAGAAACACTTTAGCTTGATCTCAGCTTGCTGGTCCATCTCGACAGACAGAAAATGAATGCACAGCCAATCGATTGGTGCTCATGTCCTGTTCGTTGAGATGTGGTGGAGCAACCTCCTCTAGACATCTTCAAGAATGTTATTGGTTGTCTGTCAATTTTAACCAAGATTAAAGCTAAGTTGTTACATTTTTTCCATCTCACCAGACGTCTACCAAATGAGACTGTATTCTTATATGGCAATTCCTACTATATACATGATATAGTTATTTCATATATTGTAGAATTCTGGTGGTTTTCCTAACTACAAGAGTTAGTGGTCCTGCCTCTTTCAAGATGGCAATATGGATGATTAGTAGAGGAGAAAATGCTGTGTATGCAGTCATTACATCTTGAATTTTGGAGGCACTTAGACATTGATGTTCCTTGTCCTAATTTTACAATTTGCTTTAAAGGGATTTGTCAAAGCTGAGAAATAACTTGAAGCTCCTGAACCCAAAGCAAAATCCATAACAGGCCACCCCAGTTACCTTGTACCATTCATAATACTGGTGTCCTTTTATGGGGCAGAAGGGTCATTGGGTCCACCTCATGCATCTGGGCATGGGGGCGACTGCTACCACTCCATTCCATATGGATACACATCAACTTAATAATGTTTCTTCATCTACCAGAATAAATTAAACACATTAATTATGTAAACTGGAAGATTTAATTTTAAAAAAATAGTCATACAAAATAGTTAATATCAAAGCTTATCTACTCCCTCCTGACCACGGCACAGTTCACAGACCATTAGAGATGAGCGAATCATCCCAAATTCCCTTCGCAGAATATTCGCCGAATTTCTGTCAAGATTCGTACGTTAACGAATTTATTCGGTCAAATCTACGTTAAAAAAAAACAATAGTTGTTTTGCGAACATTCCTGCACAAATTAAGAACAAACAATCAGCGTAGTTAAAAGTATGCAATACGTAAGGATTAGTGTACAAAAGTGCATACGAATCCTTAGCGTACTATTAACGCGCGAATGCGTCATACGCACAAGGCTAGGCTGCGGCGTACAGTCTTTAGAGGCAGTCCATATGAGGTAGAAAAATAAGGTGCTCACTGCTAGCTATCCAGCTAAGGCTACTTTCACACCAGGGTTTTTGCTGGATCCGTCATGGATCAGCAAAAACGCTTTCGTCATAATAATACAACCGTCTGCATCCGCCCTGAATGGATCTGGTTCTATTATCTTTTAAATAGCCAAGACAGATCCGTTATGAACTCCATTGAAAGTCCATTTTCTATTGTGTCTGAGAAAACCGTTTGGATCAGTTTCTTCATGCGGGCACCAAAACTCAGTAAGCAGCGTTTTAGTGTGCGCCTCCAAAACAGAATGGAGACTGAACTGAAGCAATCTGAAGCAAAACTGATGCATTCTGAACGGATCCTTTTCCATTTAGAATGCATTAGGACAAAACTGATCAGTTTTGGACCGTTTATGAGAGCCTGTGACGGATCCTTACAACGCAAGTGTGGAAGTAGCCTAAGTGCATAATTTACTAAAAACATTGGACAATAAGTGCATAATATGACACATACATTGCAGTACCTGAAAAAGAATACACACAATGGGCTAAAGTGCTGAACCAGTAAAAACAGTGTAGCTAAAATACAGCAAAGACATAAGTATGCAAGAGTCTCTCCTCGTGGCTCCTTAGCATGATAAAACACTGTCTGGAACACATAGTCCAAAATTCAATTGTAATCCACGTGAGGTAATAACGTAATCCAAACAGGTATCGTGTAATCCACATGGATATTAGAAAATAGCAGCAAATAGAGAATAGGAGGATAGCTCCCAAATAACCTGAGAAGGGGGGAAAAGGAAAATAGGCGCGCTTAGGTGCAACTGGGACTTTTCAGCAGAATGGGGGGAGTCCTGACAGCCATGCCCATCTGGGTGAGAGTCAAACGGGGGCAATACAAACAACCAAAAATAAAAAGTGCCAACTAGCTCTCACCCGTCAGGTGCAGTCCATGGTGTGGCTCCCATAGGTCCTCCTGAGGTGTCCATTACATCACCCAGCCAGTAGAATGGTTCCTCAGATGAGGGACCTGAAGTCCTCCTCACTGGAACTGCTGCTAAACGACATCAGAGGACGCTCCTGCCTCTTGTAGGCCACGCTCGCTGCCGTAGTAGAACTCCAGTTCCCCTTTTCTTCCAGAATTCGGACTTGACCAGGTCCGGGTGGTGGTGACGCTGGTGAGTGCTGCTGCCATTTGCGCTTTTCCGTATCCTCCTGCCGGGACAGCAGGAGTAAGGACTTCCGGCTGCAGCGGTTCTGGCAAGGTTTCATCCAGGGAAGTAGCCCCAGCTTCCCTGGCTGCTGCTGGCTTCATCTTCCACAGCAGCTGGTATTGGTGGATGACCGTGGATTGGAATGTAAACAATGTTGTCGTCAGCTGACCCAGCTGAAAGGACTGTGGTGGTGGTCTGGGGACTCCTGAAGGCAGCGCAAGCGTCCTGGACCTGGTGGTTCATCCGGCCACACTTCAGGTTCTGTTGTAGGTACCAGCGGCTTTGAAAGGAGGGTAACCCCGGTCACAAAGGGGCCTTTCAGGGACGCCATGGGAGTGTACTCCATCTGATCCCCCACGTACAGGCTGTGCCGAGGTTGTGGCAGGTACGGACGTTTCACCGACCTGAGGCCCACAAAATACTCCTTTCCGTCCTCATCGTCTGCCAGGAAGCCAGACCCTCTCTCAACGGAAAACCATAGGACCGTTCTGCCTTATGGAAGGTGTTGTTGTGGATCTCCTCCTTGGCCATAAAGTGGACGCTCCAGCCGCCTCCACCGCACGAGCCACAGCAGACGCTCCAGCTGCCTGATGATGAAGAACCTGGAATATGCTGTTCAGTTCTGGGCTCCGGTTTATAGGAAGGATGTCCTGGAGCTGGAAAGGGTGCAGAAACGGGCAACTAAACTGATAAGGGGCATAGAGCATCTTAGCTATGAAGAAAGATTGAAGGAGTTAAACTTGTTTAGTCTTGAGAAGAGACGTATAAGGGGGGACATGATCAACCTGTATAAGTAAGTAAATGGCCCATACAAAAAATATGGTGAAAAACTGTTTCAGCCGGTAAAATCCCCTCAAAAGACAAGGGGGCACTGCCTCCACCTGGAGAAGCAAAGGTTCAGACTCCAGGGGCGACAAGCCTTCTTTACTTTAAGAACTGTGAATCTGTGGAACAGTCTACCGCAGGAGCTGGTCACAGCAAAGACAGCTGAGGGCTTCAAAACAGGCTTAGATAAATTCTTAGAGAAAAAGAAGGTCACCACATGTCATGTCTTAAGGTTACCCGTCCCCCTCCCCTTCATCACTCCTACCCCCTCCCTTGGTTGAACTTGATGGATATGTGTCTTTTTTCAACCGTATTAACTATGTAACCACCTCATGCACAGCTAACTCCGCAGGTGTTAAGGAGAATAAGGGCACTGTCGGTGGTTTACTCGCCTTCAGTTCAGAGAATGACATCCTGATGTCTGGAGCGGGCGGTGGTTCAGGGAACTCGTCCCCAAAGGCCATCTGGTTTCAGTTGGGACGCAGCTCTTTAGCCATGCTTGCTACTAGCTCAGTGTTCAGCACTGGTCTAAACTGGTTCAGAGGAGGGTGGAGTACGGAGGGAGGAGTCTTCACTCCCTATACGTGCAAATAGTTAGATCCCGGTGGGCCGGGCTGTTTTTTTCCAGTTCTGAGGGGGCGTATCTTAGCTTTCCCGCTCTTGCGGAGGCGTATCGTCATTTTCCCGCCTCACGCAGAATGCGTATGTTTCGTACGTTTCATACGTATCGTACATATCATTAGCGGTCAAAATTTTGTGAATATTTACTAAAAAATCCGGATTCGCTTCGGAGGAGAATTCAATACGAATCTACGAAGCGGCGAATAGATTCGCTCATCTCTACAGACCATGCCTACTAAACTCTCCAATAGAAGTCAATGAGGCCAAATCCTGGCCATTGTGCCTATGGCCCATGGTGGTTGCAGTAAATCATATCTCTAAATACTGTTAACAACAGCTAAGACAAGATGGCCGCCACCACAATTATGTTCAGGAAATAGAATTTAAAAAAAATCTACAGTTGTAGTCTCCTGGAAGCCTACTACAAATGGGTAATGTACTGTACTTGCACTGTGTACCTCAGAGGTTATATATGGAGAGTCAGACAGCCCCTTAGTTACAGTTACTGGGTGTGGCTGGTTTCTCCCCTTTAGCTGGGAGGCTACTGAGTCAGTGTGTGGCTGACAGCCAGAGAGACAAACTGTCTGGGACAGTGCAGCAACAGACAGGGAGATAACAGCGCTGGTAAACAAGTCAACCAGAAAAAAAGAAAACTGAGCTAAAGAGACTGCACCATGACCATTACAAAGGAGAGTGCCGGAGAATATGAGCCAGTGGAAGGTAAAGTCTCTATAGGTAGGCCTATGGGCTTCACTGCCATTTGAAGGTACTAGAAGTTTCAGATAACCCGCCATACTTAAAGGGGTAATCCCATGAATAATGTAAAATATGATATACATACATAATCTAGTACATGACAATCTCTTTCTATCAAAGCTAGAACCAGTACCTCACATGAATCCACAGATCACCCATTTATTGCTCCAATAGTTCTGCTAGGAGATGTCCTTTCTCAGGGGTGTGACCATTCTGTGTCAGTTGAAAGATGGAAATGAGCATGTGCCTTTGTCTCAGTGAGCAGGACAGAGAAATTAGAAAAAGATCAAACAGCAGGTGGCGCTATACAGATAGACTTCAGTGAATAACTCAGTAGCTATAATATATTTTTAATTACATGCGATTACACAAGTATTCAGATCCATCTGCTGGTTTGAAAACTGTTGAATATTTTTTGTTGGACAATCCCTTTAAGAAAGAACCTGATCACCTGCTATAATCCATCCCTGCAGTGGGTACAGCAGAAATACTTATTGAACTAGTTGGGCATTGCCATGCCGCATTTTGAGAGAGTCGACAATCTGAGAAAGGAACAGAACTTAGTCTGTCCGATAGGGGGCCGCCCCACGGTTGCACAGAAAAAGGATTAGGGCAGAAAGCTGCAAGAGAGAAAGATAGCACCCCCTGGCTGAATTTGAGGAGATTGTGCAGATTACAGAGGGGCTCCATTGCTTATCTGTAGAGAAAATCAGAGGAGGCTAGTATACTGCTTAGCATCCCGTGCACTCAACCATAGAGGAAATTGTCTAAAACATTTGTAAAGACTATACTGACCTTTGCAAGTGCAAGGCTGTGTAACCTGCCGAATCGCTCAGTAAAGTATGACTTGTACATTTTAAGAATACTGGCCTCATCATTGTTTTCTCCAATATCTGCATTGCAACATTCAGTAACTCTGCCTTGCACCCTTGCACCCAGGGGTGCACCTAGCCTTTCTGCTGCCTGAGGTGAAAACTGAAACGGCGCCCCCCACCCTTCCCAATGCCAATTTCTTAACCTAATCCCTTTCCTTTAGCTCATGGCCCTTCCGCTGTCCCCCTCTTGCCCCTACCTGGTGCTTCCTGAAGCGATAGCCTCCCCTGGCCTCATTAGTGGTGCACCCTGCTTGCACTCCATAAGCTATTTACATCAAGGGCACCTCCACTACCACCAGTCAGAGGGTCCAAGAACAAGAATGTGACCCCAAGGGAAGCAAGGATGCTCCCTTCTATCACTGCATGGCCCTGAGATCACCAGAATAAAACCTGCCACCGTGAGTACAACTACTCCCATCCTCTCTGCTCTCCCCTCCCAGGATCCCTGCACTTTTATTAGAAAATAAAAGTATATAAGAAAAAAATATATGTCACTATCTGGTTTTAACTGGCAGAAAAAAATTATTGGTGACACATTCCCTTTAAGCAATGCTTTTATATTCCGAGACTGATACAGTAAAGATGCCCGCTTTTTCATTGCCCACGACAGTTTGCCGAACATCACGTATCCACTTTGATCAGCCTGTTTTTATGAAAGGCAGCATCTAAGCCCTTGAAGTTAAAAGCAGGCACAAATATTCTCACTTTAAAAAGAAGCTTTTCCATGGAGCGCAAATGTCCCCAGAAATCTATATATCCCTGTAAAGGAAGACAATTTAAATCTGCGAAAATGTTTGTGTTTACAAAAAGCAACGAATTACTCTTTCAGTGATATAAAAGCAGTTTGTCAAAAGCTATTTGATTTATTTTTCTTGCTTTTCAGATTTTTTGCAAATAATGCAGAGATGTTGCCATTACTGGAATGAGCCTCTTTTCTAAATTTCTATGCAATTACATATGTTTTTTCACTTCCTGTTTTGTAGAGATCACTTTTTAGCAGTCAGATTAATATTAGTGTTGAAAAGTGATGATCGAGCACTAAGGTGCTCGTATGCTCGGGTGCTCCGGCACCCGAGCATAACTGAAGTACCAGGCACCCCCTGCTCGGAAGAGCGGGATGGGGGGGGTGCCTGGTTTACACAAGTGCCCCAAATAAAATAAAAATTGGCACTCCAGTACACAGATAATGTCGCCTTGATTAGCGGCAGAAAAAAATACACAGGATTTCAGGTATTTAGGATATAGAAACGTTATAATGCACACGCAACACAGGTAATGTCGCCTTGATTAACGGCAGAAAAAATAGCAACAGATGTCAGGTATGTAGGATACAATAACGTTATAATGCACACGCAACACAGGTAATGTCGCCTTCATTAACGGCAGTAAAAATAGCAATGGATGTCAGCTATGTAGGATACAGTAACGTTATAATGCACACACAACACAGGTAATGTCTCCTTGATTAACGGCAGAAAAAATAGCAATGGATGTCAGGTATGTAGGATACAGTAACGTTATACTGCACAAGCCGCGCAGGTAATGTCGCCTTGATTAACGGCAGTAAAAATGACACCGGATGTCAGGTATATAGAATACAGAAATGATATAATGCACATGCTGTGTGGGTGGTGTTAGGGTCAGGCAAACTTGCGTTATTTTTGCCCCAAAAGAAAATAAAATATTGCAGCCAGATATAACAACAGTCCTTAAAAGGACTTTTGGGTCTTTTAAACAGAACAACTAGCCCTGCCTAGCCAAATCCTATCCCTACACTATCTGTGCCTCCTTGCGCAAAAGTTATACAGAAGACGCAGCGCAGGTAAGGTCGCCTTGATTAGCGGCAGAAAAAATTACAACGGATGTCAGATATATAGAATACAGAAAGGTTATAATGCACAAGCTGCGCAGGTGGTATTAAGGTCAGGCCACCTTGCGCAATTTTAACCCCCCACAAAAGAAAAATCTATTGTAGCCAGATATAATAGCCCTTAAAAGGGCTTTTGGGTCTTTTCAACAGAAAAACTAGCCCAGGCTACGGCATTACAGTGAATGCCAGTACCACCACGCACGCTGATTGGCTGCGTAGCAGCCAAGAAACGTGCGGGGAGGGGACTCGAGCACGGCGCTCGAGCACACGCGGTGTTCAACCTAACACCACGTGGTCTCGAGAGCCGCCATGCTCGACCGAATACAGTATTCGGCCGAGCATGCTCACTCAGCACTAATTATTATGAACACAGGCGGGATTACAATGACAAGTATCACACCTCTCTCTCTGTATATCTATCTATCTATCTATTTTGTAAGGGATCGCTCTGTCTCTCAGGGGATCGCAATCACAAATCTTACAAAACACGGGGGGTTTTAACGTTCAAATGGTGCTTTATTTTCGCTCTTTTGCACCAACACATATGAAAAACATTCAAATAAACACATGCCCATCTGGGCTCTACCTAATACATGTGATGTCTCTATCTCATCTATAGAGCGCCGTTCACACACGGTATTCAATCTGCTTCCTCAGCCGTACAGTCTACCAGCCTCCAGGCTGTGATCTCACCAGAATCTTTGGGCAGAGATGGTCCAGTAGTCCTCCTGACTCTGACCGTGCGACCCTCTATCCATAGACGTCGCTGGGCCCCCAAACTTCAGGCTTTACAGAGCCTTGTGGCCCCTCAGCCCTCCTGGCTGAGACCACACAGAGCCTCTGCAGGCTCTAACCTCTAAGCCTTCCTCAGACTTTCTCTTCACACAGGCTTCCTCAGCCTTGTGGCCCCTCAGCCCTCTCTGGCTGAGACCACACAAGCCCTCTCCAGGTCTGTTCCCTGGGGCCCTCTCTCTTTCTCTCATACACAATCCCTCCGCGATTACAATAACAGACCTCACCTGCAATCTCCTCAGCTAACCGCAATACCTGTAGTGGAAGAGTGTGGACTAGCAGATCCCACTTAGAAAAACCTATCCACCAGCCCAAGTGAAATCCAGCCCAGAACAACATCTAGACAAAACAATCTCCAGCAAGCTATGCCTTGATGAAGCAGCACCACTCAGGATTTCAGTTATCTCACCCAGCTAAACTGAACAACTGGGTGAGATACATGCCTTCCAGCACGTATACTGTACACATCACCACTATATATATATATATATATATATATATATATTTACTATATATACTATACATATCAGAGATGAGCAAATTGATGCTAAACAAATCAGATTTGTTCCGAATTTAACAAAAATTTTAACAAAAATGGAGGATCACACTGACACTGAGAAAGTAATGGGAGGGCTTAACCTAATTGGCCCAAAGGCTGACAGACTGCTAGGATCATCCAGTAAGACACAGAATTGAGGAAGGTCCTATGCTGAGAACGTCATAGAAAGGCATTCTGTGTTCAGCTTATGACCTGGAATGGTGTCACGTGGCAGTATCTGACAAAAACAATTACAGATGCAACCCACTAATATAGTTTGATAGGGACAGTATAAGCAGAGTACAGAACAGAAAGATAATTACATTTTAGGAGTTTTAATCAGGGAAATCTTTGACAGATTGAAGGGCTGTCACCTAGTTGTCTGTTGGCAGCTAGTTCTGCATTATCCCACCACATGATACAGAAGATACTCAAGAGAGTCTACCTATTGATGACTTGTTTGAGAATAGTCATTGTCTGGATTGCAATGAGGAGGAAGTTCAAGGGAAGGTGGGGGACCCCATGTATACAGCAGCTGTGTTGGTGGTGGTAGTAGTGGTACTTGTAGCCATGGTTGTGGCAGTAGGGGCAGTAGTAGCGAAGTGGCACTTGGGTCAAATACAAGCAGGAAATTAGGAGCGGCCCAAGGATCCCATGATGACATATCACAGTCTGATAAAAGTGCTGTGGAGGGTGAGAATGATGATGATTGCATGTTCCATAATACATCAGAGCTGGATCGGGGCGCTGAGGAGAAGGTAATATCAGAGGGGGAGGGTGGTGGTAGCAGTGGCGATAAAGAGCAGAGGCAACGTATGGCCAGAACCTCGCAAAAAACTGCCGGGGCCAGATCTGCTTCTATTATGGTCAGCTCGGGAACTGGTGATGCCGCTGATGCTATAGATACAGGATCAAAACATGCAATGCCTAATCCAAGCTCAGCTACAGCTAGCTCTGTGAGGAGTGTGTGAGTACCTCCCATCTGGCTGCAAGACAAAAGCATTTCCACGTGCAAGATCTGCAGGATAAAATAAGCCATGGGCATTCAAACGCAAAAGTAGCCAGTGGCATTATGGCTCTATTGCAGCACATAAAGAGGCATCACCCGATCCAGTGGAAAAATAAAAGTGGTTGCCAGCTAGCCCAACAAGAATGTCCTCCTTCTCCTGTTCTCACTTGTGGAAGCCAGGCCGTGTCTATGTGCATTACAGTGTAAATGTCATAGTCAGTTACTTCTTTGACAGTTTAATTGGTACCATTTCGAGGTACATACGCTTTTTTGATCGCCTGCTATTACACTTTTTGTAAGGGAAGGCGACCAAAAAATGGCTGTTTTGGCACTGTTTTTTTTTTTTTTTGCACACCTCCCAAGTGTCCCTCTTTTTGACCCATGTCCCTCTTTTTGACCTGGAGGATTAATGCATAAATCTGCATTAATAAATTTACTAAATTGCTCCTTATTAATGTGTCTATACCTATAAATTAGATCAGAACTTCATTATTTGGTGTAATGTGGACCTTAAAATATCTATAATCTGATGATTTATGTGCTAATATTTATATGGACAATGAAGAGCAAGAAATAAAATTGCCGCTGGGGCTCCAGAAATTATGCTTTGGGCGGAGTTAGAGGGGTGGCCTAGTATGAAAAAAACTGCCGTGATGCGCGGGGAACACATTGTCCCTATTTGCAATTTTCAAAAGTTGGGAGGTACGCAACTGTGGCATCAACAATGTCATCCCCCTGATTTTTATCTTAGAGCAGAAGCTTACACTGATGAAACAAGGGACAGGAAAAGAGGAATAGCTTCCACATCTTGTTGGCTGCCTTGTAGCTGTTGGGCACCCAAAAAGTGCCATGAAGGAGGATGAGGAGCTGTCACCGGAGGAGGAGAAGGAGGAGGAGTAACATTTGCATGAAGAACTGATGATGACAACACTGGCCATGACCAGTCATCTCAGTGGGAGGCAGGGCTGGAAAAACTGGTTACTTAGGCACACTGGCGAGGATGCCAAGATGTATGCTTGCTTGCTTACATAATGACAGGCTTTTTGAGCCTTGCTATCGGAGTAAAATGGATTTTTTTTCCTGTTGTCAAAAGGGAGGCCAAATTGCTTTATAACCAGGATACACTCTGTACACACAGCATGCCACATTTTTCATCGAGTAGGCACCTGCTGTCTGTATGTCTGATGTCATTCTTGGCTCCTGTTTTCTGCTTTCCTACCATCATGTTCTGTATGATATGGCTGCTACTTCTGCTGCCATCATTCTGCTGACACTGTCTGCCTGCCTACTATCATGTTCCATGCTGTATTGCTGCTGTTTCCATTGCTTCCATCATGCCACTGTTACAGTTAGCCTGCCTACCAACATGTTTCATACCATATGGCTGCTGTTGCTGCCATCACGCCGCTGCCTCTGTCTACATGCCTATCATCATGTTCCTTACCATATGACTGTTCTGTTGCCATTGTGCCACTGCCACTGTCAGCCTGCCTACCATCCTTTTTGGTACCGTATGGCTGCTGCTGCCACCATCATGCTGCTGCCATTGTCTACTTGGCTACCATCATGTTCCATACCATATGGCTGCTGCTTCTCTGTGCTGCTAATCCCCTTACTGACACTTCCAATACCCTTACTGCCACTATCATTACTGCTACATAGCCACCACTATTACTACTACTATGACTACTACTACTCCTAAACAGCTGCATGTACATCTACTGCCTAGTCTTTTCCATGCTGTGCTACTACTTATGCTGCTGCCATTGCAGCCACATGCCACTATTACCCTACCCTTTTGAAATCAACACTGTATTGTTGTTGTTGAAATTTTCCAGGCTCATTACGTATAATTTTTGGACACTTGTGCAGAACAAGTCACTGTTTATTATGACATTAAAGGGCATCTGTCAGCATTTGTACCTATGACACTAGCTGACCTGTTACATGTGCCCTTGACAGCTGAAGACATCTGTGTTGGTCCCATGTTCATATGTGCCCGCATTGCTAAGAAAAATGATGTTTTGATATATACAAACAAGCCTCTAGGAGCAACAGGGACATTGCTGTTAATCCTAGAGGCTATCTCTGAAATTTATTTTGGTCTTCCAGACCTTCTCTTGACCTCCACTGTTCCTGTTAGGCTGCTACTTTCACACTTGCGGCAGCACGGATGCCGCAGGTGCACGTGTGAGGCCGGAACCACGCTCCGGCCCCATTCACTAGTGAAGATTTTATGTGTGCCCCCCCGCCAGAGAGCTGCCGAGACATACCTGGAGTCTGGTCCCAGTGTCCGCGGGAGAATAGTGCAGGAAGGGGAGCGGAACCCAGAGTGACAATGTGAAGATTCCAGCGCAGCGCAGAGCAACCTGCACAGCGTCCCCTGTTGGCCCTCCAGAGATGAGGCCGGCTGAGAAGGAAAAGTGCAAGATGACGGATCTGTCATGAACTCCATTGAAAGTCAATGGAGGACGGATCAGTTTGCTAGTGTGTCACACCGAACGGATGCCCAGACCGGAGAGCAAACCGCAGCATGTTGCGGTTTACCCTCCGGTCTGGAGACTGAAGAGAACTGAACAGAATGCTTTTAGGAGCATTCCGTTCTCTTCAGTTCAGTTTCAGTTTCAGTCTCCTTTGACAATGAATGGGGACAAAGCTGAAGCGTTTTATTCCGGTATGGAGCCCCTATGACGGAACTCAATACCGGAATAAAACAACGCTGGTGTGAAAGTACCCTTAACTGCCACTTCTTAATTACATTTCAAACTGAGGAGATGGCAATCTGAAAACTCTTTTTGTTATCTTCTTATATCCTTTACCTGCTTTGTGGGCTTCAACCATTTTCATTTTCAGAGTGTTATGCAGCTGCTTAGAAGAAGCCATTGCTGCTGTGCTGTTTTTTTGGGGCAAGCTTAGAGGAGTCTGGATATTTAAAAAGCTTTGAAATCACTTGGCCTTTCCTAATGATGATTGTGAACAATAAAGTTATGAGTGCTCAAATATTCTTGGGTTCCCATACTTTTGCAAAGAACTCCTTTGCTTTTTTCCACTGTAATATTATACAAAGCCAAGATAATATACTGATATTGCTTAAAATGTTGATAAGTGTGTTTCAACTTTAACTTTATGTCCTTTACAGATCATTTCATCTTGAACTTGCTTAAGTTTTCACATTAACAGTAATTTTGACCAGGGAATGCCCAAACTTTTCCATGTCATTGTATCTATCTGTCAATATCTATCTATCTATCTAAATCCCAAGATCCATCAAGATAGGCGATGGTTACATATAACCTACCTCCACCCCCCACCCACCCACAGTAACCGCTACGCAAGACACAAAGCATTCCCATTATCATTCCTGGTATTTGGCTGGATACTCAGCAGTGTAAAAGTGCCCTTATAGTTTAAATTTTAACTGTTGAGATTGAGAAAACTTGTAAAAAGAATATTTAAAGGAAATGTTTCACCAAAAAATATTTTTCCATGTTAAAACCAGATAGGAACACATATCCTATTTTGTAATCTGTTTTTATTTTCTGTTTGCAGATTTTTTTTTACTCTCTATCCTGAACATGATTATGGGGACGGCCATCTTACCTGAACTGTTCTTAAAAGCATTTAGAAAGCATTAAGAAATTTGCTTTACGGCAACCCCATGATCCATAGACACAATGGTCAGGAGGAGACCTCATTGACTTCTATGGGAGAGTTTTTCTGGGCATGCTCTGTGACCTGTGCAGAGGTTATTGTACAAGGAAAGAAAAGATAAGCTCTGACAATCACCTAATGTGAATGGTGGATCCTGTCTTATCTATACATAGAGGTGATACCATTACAGGCAGAATTAGAATGACAGATAAGTAGATATCTGCAGTAAACTGATCTGTACCGACCAAGAAGTGGTGCCTTTTATTAGATTTAGTAGCCAGTGTGAAATCTGCAGGGTTTTATGGTTTTTGTTTAAATATAGATATTGACATGGAAAATGAAAAATAACCATCATAAAAAAATTATTTACAAATAGAGATGAGCGAGTAGTGAAATATTCAAAAGTTCGAAATTCGATTCGAATAGACCGCGATATTCGACTATTCGACCGAATATCGAATCCCATTAAAGTCTATGGGAAAAAAATGCTCGCCACTTGGAAATCTCAATTCGACCACTTGGAGGTCACCAAGTCCACCCTGAAACCTCAGAAAAGGATGCCAACACTGCTGGAATGCAACTGGGACAGCAGGGGAAGCATGTCTGGGTGCATATAACGCGCCCAAGTCGCACTATTACGCCACTATCACAGCCTCTCAACAATACACTCCAAAGACAATATAACCTCTCTGTAAAGTGAGACCATACAAGGAAACCTTCTTTCCTCTACATTGCCATGGACCCCAAGCCAAACTAGACAAAAAAGAAGATAAAATTCTGCACCCCTTAAAATCACGTTGCCTATGACAACCACAGATGGCATAGGCAAGGGGGAAAGCAATCAAGCCATCACTATTTTTCCCTCTGTGCCATCCCTGCCTTGCCCAGGCACATGTCCCAAAACATCATCCACGCCCGAGTAACACGGTTACTGCAAAAGGCCATTTGACCACCAACACTTTGGTTTGAGGCCGGGGATGCTACATCTCCCTGACAGCACACTGGGTGAATGTTGTGGAGGCGGGGATGGGCAAACCTGCTACCCCCACCCAAGTTTTGGGCCTTGGTTCTGTCTGGATTTCCGCAACCCTTACAGACAGCTAGGCAAACCCCTCCTTCTCCTTCTAGATTTGTTAAATCTGTCCACCACCCAGTCAAGTCCACAAAGTCCAGTCTCGTCGATAGCCTGCAGAAACTGCAGGGACCTCACTCTGACCCTCCTTCCTCCCACCCTGCCCAATGTTATCAACCCAGTGTTCCCACCCATGCAAGAATCGCAGGAGCTATCTGAGGATTTTGTTTGTTCTGATGCCCAAACACTGGAGCAAGCTCCATCTCTAGCTGATGGTGGTGTGGAACGGGCACTAAAGTGTAAAATGATTAGGGACGATGATGAGACACAGTTGCCAGCAAGGGAGGCTGTTGGAGCAAAGTGAGGCAGTGTAAGAGGAGGTGGTTGAGTATGACGAAGTCAGTGACCCGACCTGGCCCAGTGTCATGTCTAGAAGGTAAAGCAGTGGGGATGTTGAGGGATGCGTAGGACCGCAAAAGGCAGGAAGTTGGCCAGAGGCTCATGGAGAAGGCAGGCTAGAGCCCGCAGGGCCGCATCTCTTCCCTATAACAGGCCCCCACACAAAGCTCTCCCATCGAGGGCTCTTAGGTCCTTGTTGTGAAAATATTTTAATGAGTGCGCAAAGTTAGCTTGAGGTGAGCCCTCGAAAAAATTATATGGAGGCCCAAGAGGTGAGCCCTCGAAAAAATTAAGTGGAGGCCAAAGAGGTGAGACCTCTTAAAAATTGTATTAAGGCCCAAGTGGTGAGCCATAATAAAAATTGTTTGTAGGCCCAAGAGGTGAGACCTCTTAAAAATTGTTTGTAGGCCCAAGAGGTGAGCCATGATAAAAATTGCTTGTAGGCCCAAGAGGTGAGCCATGATAAAAATTGCTTGTAGGCCCAAGAGGTGAGCCATGATAAAAATTGCTTGTAGGCCCAAGAGGTGAGCCATGATAAAAATTGCTTGTAGGCCCAAGAGGTGAGCCATGATAAAAATTGCTTGTAGGCCCAAGAGGTGAGCCATGATAACAATTGCTTGTAGGCCCAAGAGGTGAGCCATGATAAATGCTGGCCAAGGGGCCATGATAAAATTGCTTGTAGGCCCAAGAGGTGAGCCATGATAAAAATTGCTTGTAGGCCCAAGAGGTGAGCCATGATAAAAATTGCTTGTAGGCCCAAGAGGTGAGCCATAAATATATTTTTTTTTTTTTACGGAGCAATTCTACGGCGGTTAAGGAGGAGGAGGAGGAGGTGGAGGAGGAAATGGCACTTCATACAGATGGCACTTCACTTTTGGCTGCTTTCCACTGTTGGAGAAGCAAAGTCCGGGTCAATCCACTTGCTGTTCATTTTGATTAGCGTCAGCCTGTCGGCACTGTCGGTTGACAGGCGGCTGCGCTTATCGGTTATAATGCCCCCGGCTGCGCTGAATACCCTTTCGGATAGCACGCTGGCGGCAGGGCAGGCAAGCACCTCCAAGGCGTACAGGGACAGTTCCAGCCACGTGTCCAACTTGGAGACCCAGTAAGTGTAGGATGCCGAGGGATCGTGGAGAACAGGGGTACGGTCTGCCAGGTACTCCCGCAACATCCGCCGATACTTGTCCCTCCTGCTGATAGCGGGCCCCGCAGTGATGGAAGTTGCACGAGGGGGTGCCATGAACGTGTCGAACACCTTGGAGAGTGTTCCCCTGGTGGCTGTGGGCCTGATCGATGTTGTGGGACTCTGGGAGACCCTCTCCTCTCTGCTGCCAGCGATGGTGGGTGGGAAAATCTCCATCATGTTCTGCACGAGTTCCCTCTGGTATTCCAGCAATCGATTCGTCCTCTCCTCTACCGGAATAAAAGAGGAGACGTTATCTTTATACCGGGGGTCCAGGAGTGCGAAGACCCAGTACAGTTTGTTCTCCACTATCCGGACAACACGTGTGTCCCGGGAAAAGCAGCCCAGCATGAAGTCAGCCATGTGTGCCAGACTCTGAATAGGCATGACGTCACTGCCCCCACCAGAAGGATCACTTGCCATTTCCTCCTCTTCCGCCTCCTCTCCGCCCCATCCGCGCTGAACCAATGGGACGCACACAGCCTGACTGCTACCCTCGCCGCCAGCATCCTCCTCCTCTTCCACAGCCACCTCCACGTCGTCCTCCTCCTCCTCATCCTCCTCCTCCTCCTGCAACTGCCACCGAGAAGCAGACAAAAGTGTGGTCTGACTGTGTAGCTCCGTTGCGTCTCCTCCTACCCCCGTCTCCTCTGCGTGCAATGCGTTCTCCCTTATTGCGATAAGCGATTCTTTAAGGACGCATAGGAGCGGGATGGTTACGCTCACTATAGCGTCCTCGCTGCTGACCTTCTTGGTGGACTCCTCAAAGATACGCAGTACATCGCATATGTCTGCCATCCATGGCCACTCGTGGTTGGCAAACTGAGGGAGCTGAGTTGGAGGCACGCGTGGATTCATAATCTGGTACTCCATCAATGCTCTCTGCTGCTCACACACCCTGGCCAACATGGAATAGGTGGAATTCCAGCGAGTCGGCAGGTCGCACAACAGCCGATGTTGAGGCAAATGGAGGCGTTGCTGGAGTTTTTTAAAGCTAGCAGCAGCTACAGTTGACTTCCGAAAGTGAGCGCACAAGCGCCGCACTTTCACCAGTAGCTCTGCCAGGTTGGGGTAAGTCTTTAGAAATTTTTGGACTACCAGATTAAAAACGTGGGCCAGGCATGGTATGTGATTGAGTTCGGCAAGCTCCAGAGCCGCCACCAGGTTATGGCCGTTATCGCACACGACCATGCCTGGTCCTAGCTGCAGCGGCGACAGCCACATCTCCGTCTGCTGCAATATGGCGTCCCTCACCTCTGGGGCGCTGTGCTTCCTGTCGCCCAAGCTGATGAGCTTAAGCACCGCCTGCTGACGTCTCCCCGCGCCAGTGCTGCAAAGCTTCCAGCTAGAGGCTGAGGGCGATGTTAAGGCAGAGGAGGAGGAGGAGGAAGAAGAGGAGGGGGGTTTATCAGAACCCCTGCTGGCAATCTTGGGCGGGGGTGGTAGGTAGGCCGTCTCTCTTTGCGACTCTGTCCCCGCTTCCACAACATTCACCCAGTGTGCCGTCAAAGAGATGTAGCGTCCCTGGCCGCAAGCGCTTGTCCACGAGTCGGTGGTCAAGTGGACCTTTGCGCTGACTGCGTACCTCAGGGCCCGCCTGATGTTACGCGACACGTGCTGGTGCAGGGCGGGGACGGCACTCCGGGAAAAGTGGCGGCTGGGGACGGAATAGCGAGGTGTGGCAGCCGCCATCAGGTCGCAGAAGGCCTGCGTCTCCACAAGCCTAAACGGCAACATCTCCAGGGCCAGCAGTTTGGAGATGTGGCAGTTTAAGGCTTGGGCTTGGGGGTGACTCGAGGCGTACTTCCGGCTGCGGTCGAACGCCTGCGAGATGGACAGTTGATGGGACGAGGAGTGTGAAGGTGCAGGCGAAGATGCGGGGGAAGGGGAGGCAGCAGGAGAAGGCCCCAAAGTAGTCGAGGCAGAGGCAGATGTGTAGGTATCCTCTCTGGAGGTCTGGACCGCAGTGGCAGCACACAACAAAGGGGAAGAGGCAGTGGCAGGAAGACCTGGCGCAGGTTGTATTGCGTTTGCTCTCTCCCACTCAGCCCAGTGCTTGACTTCCAAGTGACGCCGCATGCCTGAGGTGGTCATATTGCTCTTCTCAGAGCCCCTACTCAGTTTTGAGTGTGCAAACCGTGCTCAGTTTGTCATCCGCACAAACATTAAAAAATCTCCACACCACAGAAGTACGAGGCCTCAATGGGGGAGCTTCGCGCGACTGCCTGCTGCCGGAAACAGCTTCGGCCCTGCTGGCTGTGGCCTCACTTCTCTGTCTGGACTGTCCTCTGCCTCTGGACATCCCTCTGCCTCTGGACATCCCTGTGCCTCTGGACATCCCTCTGCCTCTTGCTGCCTTTTTCGGTGCTGCGTAGACCACCACCTCTCCACTGCTTTCCCCGCTGGACATCACCCCTGGCCAAGTGGGGTCGGTCATTTCGTCATCCACCACCTCCTCTTCCACTTCCTCACTCTGCTCCTCCTCCTGCCCACTGGACATTCCAACAGCCTCCCTTGATGGCAATTGCGTCTCATCATCATCATCGCTCATGATAACAGATGCTGGTTCAGGGTCCACATCAGCAGGAGATGGCGAATACTCAAGTGGTTGGGCATCACTACAAACAAATTCCTCTGGTAGCTCCAGCACATCTGAAAAAGGACCTGAAAAGAGCTCCTGGGAGGGGTCAAGGGTGGGATGACTCTGTTGGCCAGGTGTGGAGGAAGGAGGGTCAGAGTGAGACTGTGTGGATGACTGGCTGGTGGACAACTGTGTGGAAGCGCTATCGGCTATCCATTGCACCACCTGTTCACACTGCTCAGGCCTCAACAGCGGTGTAACCCGCCCCCTGCTTAACTGTCCCATAAAGGCAGGGATTCTGGATGAGCAGAATCCTGGCTGCCCCTCACCAGCATGCATTGTATCCCCACTGGCTTCAACAAGGCCCCCAACAGCATTTCCGCGCCCCCGTCCTCGTCCACGTCCGATTCCGCTAGCCCTCCGCATTTTTTTTTTTGTTACAATATTTGGCGTACACAGCCGTATACTACCAGGTCAGACGGTGTGTATTAACACCACATATATAAAAAAAGGAGTTTTGCAGGCACGCAGAACGCACAGTACTAGGTGCCAAATAAAAGGACTTTTTTTTTTAAATATGTCTGGTCATTACACAGCCGTGTACTAACAGGTCAGAGACGGTGTGTATTAACAGCCACGTATATAAAAGAGTTTTGCAGGCACGCAGAACGCACAATACAGGTGCCAAATAAAAGGACTTTTTTTTAATATTTCTAGGTACACAGCCGTGTACTACAAGGTCAGACGGTGTGTATTAACACCACGTATATAAAAGAGTTTTGCAGGCACGCAGAACGCACAATACAGGTGCCAAATAAAAGGACTTTTTTTTTAAATATTTCTAGGTACACAGCCGTGTACTAACAGGTCAGACGGTGTGTATTAACACCACGTATATAAAAGAGTTTTGCAGGCACGCAGAACGCACAATACAGGTGCAAATAAAAGGCTTTTTTT